>MU226532.1:657700-671146 GCA_018584345.1 Thuja plicata
TAAATAGGGCGGGGAGATAAAGAGGGACAGATTAATAAAGGGAGGGAGGGACCTAGGGAGCAATTTATTTGTGAGAGAGATAAGAGAGGGATAGGGAGAGAGAGATATAGGATGTATAAATATGAGCAATGCACCCTCAAAAGGGAAGGTGAGGTAGAGAGGGTGAGAGGGTAGTAGAGACCCAAATATTGAAGAGAGAGGTGAGAGAGAGAAGAGATAGAGATATAGGTCTAGAGTTTGGGCGAGATAAAGAGAGTGAGATGTCTAGAATGAGAGAATACTAATAAGAGCATGTTGATCACTAAAATTTGACTAGGTCTGAAAAATTATATGATCGTCAAAAACCTAAAATCTAAATTATAAATCCTACAAAATCTGAAACCACTCTCAAACATGCTGACAATATAACAGAAAAACACATACTAAAATGTGACTTATACTTAAATGTTATACTTCATGTATATATTCATGTTAAGAGATTGATTGTGAATTGATAATGAAAAATTCTTTTTTTTTTACATTTGGGTGCGCCACATTTGGTGTGCGCTAAATATTTTGCATTGGGAAATACCAAGCCTTTGGCTTGGATTTTCCTTGGGCATCCAACTCAAAGGCTTGGATAACCATTTCAGGCCTAAGACATATTTTTAAGAAAACATGCAAAAATATCTCATTTTTTTGTTCGTGCTCTCCATCAGGTTTGCATGTGTTTTAATGAAAATTAAAAAAAAAACACCACACTATTATTAAGCTCTCTCTTAGCTATCTAACCATATAATGTTTTTCCATATTTTGATTATGTTAAGTTGTTCATCTCTAATTTCTTTAGTAAGTGTGCCTGGTTTTTGTCAAAAACCAATCTGTGGTATTTGAGGCATAAATTTTGGCTTGTTCGTCGGATTTTGAAAACAATTACATTTTTAGAAGCTAGACTTCATTCTACGCATCTTAGAAAAAAAGAATTTTTGATTAGTTTTCAACAATTTTAGAAGGGAGAATGCTCAAATTTCATGTTTTCAAGACGTGTCCACTTCAAAAAATAGTAAAAAATATACATTCATAAAATAATTAGCCAAAAAAAATGGGATAAATTACACGGTGTTAGCTAACTTCTCATAAGAGTGCTTAAGAAAAAGTTGACATTTTAGGGGGAGCACAACAAATGCCATTTAATGTTTTTTTTTTTTTTTAAAATAACCACTTTGTGTGCTCCACCTTTTTGAGGCCCTTAATATCAACCATTTTCAAAACATTTTTTTTAGAAACTAGATTTAGAGTATTACAACTTAAGACCCCTTTTAGGTCCCCCATCTTGATTTCCTCATCAAAGTTCAAAGCTTGCTGATTTCAAATAAAAATGACATCTTAAGACCCCTTTTAGGCCCCCCATCTTTGTGCACTTACCCAGAGGAATATAAATTAATACAATATAGTTTCTCTCCACACTTTTCTTTTATCTGCCATTGACTAGATAACACCTGCTGTCAATTTCTTAAGTAGACACTTAAGCCTTTGTAGTCATGGAGTAATTGACCCCTTGTAATGCCCAAAATTTTAACTAAGAAAACACAACCATTTTTTTGTTTTAATTTAAAAAGTAAGTCCAACATCACTATCAACACATTTATTAACCCATCTAAACGGGTGGGATAACACATTTAAGTTACAAAGCTTAAGTGGATAACAAGATTAATATTAGAACCATGAGCAATAAAATAAATATTATTAATCTTTACTATAGTTCAACAGTGATCTACCTTTACGCCAATTAAATAGATTAATTTTCCTTAATAACATCATAAATTATTTGCCCTCTTATTTGATTGCTTACTTTTATTCAAATGTTTATTTTGAAGGTCTACTAACCACTCAATAGTTGACATTTGTTATATATCATGCTAGGATGATCGGTCGAAGACTAAGCAATTTATTCTATATACATATTTTGCATATCATTGGGTATTACCAAAATTAGAAAGTTTATAATTATACATATGAAGTAATATTAAAAAAATCTTCAACTTATTTGCTAGATACTTTAACATCCCATATTTAAATTATCACTTCAATACTTACTTTAGTTTATTAAATTATATTAGTTTGGATCTTCACATATTTTAAATTAAATCGATTACAATAAATAGAAGAATATGAAGAGATCATATTATGATATGGAAGTGGCTTAAAAATCAATTTTCTATTATTTTTAGGAGAAAGAGAAGCTCTCATAATAAAATTGAGTTCGTAATACCTAATGCTCATATTAAGTTTCTCCACACTTCGTATTTCCATTAAGCTAGAGAAAACTATCGTTCTATTATTCTTATTTCCATATCCACGTCAGACATTGTTATTTTTTGAAATTTAAAATACTATAAACTTATCAAATCTTGTATCAATATTTAAATACGAATAAAACTTTAATTATAGAATATTATTAATTTTACAACTTAGTTGTAAGATACTTCTGCTTTTATTTCTATTTGTAGTTTCCTGGATATGTCAACTCACTATCTTACCTAGACGTTGACCCCTCTGCAGGATTCAAATGAGTTAGCAAGAGTCTTCAGATTTGATGATGAAATTGCATTCGAATGGGTACAACCTTGGGTTACGAGCACCTATCAAGATCTTCCTATTGTTGATTCCAGGGCGCGTACTAAAAGTTATGAGAGAGATAAAGGTGTTGGTGGTAGTTACGATCCAAAAGATTGACGACTTGGCTGAACACATGTACCTAGATCTTCACCACATAGCTGGAGGAAACTAGCATCTGAACCACAAGTACCAGAAGTACGTTGTCGCCATTTTTTTATGTAGGTATATTAAATTTCTTGTCAAGAAAGAGGGTGGATACTGCACTCTTCTCTCTGGGCCGATACACTATCTACATTGATAGAAGCGATACCCATAGTAGCGACACCAAGGGGATGGTGCACACAAATACAGATAACCTCTCTATCACTTTTAGGCTTGGGAGAATCCTCTTACGCCAACCTATCCCTCGCAGTTCTGTTAGCATCTTGGAGACAATTTGTAATTATGGTGATGATTTGACCCAAAAGACTACATTCCTATCGAATCTGATTTCAATACATATAAATTAGTAATATCTAATCTACAAAGACCGATATAAAGTATTATACCAAGCTTGAAGGATGGTGTGGGCAGGGACGAACACGACAGGCAATACAGTCAGCATTATATATTAGAGTCAACATTGAATAATCATTCCACGCAAGGTTACACATACACATACAACAATTAATCATCGATACTTAAAAACCAATATACAAGCCACGATAAGAATCAATCCAAGAAATCACTACACTTCTTTCAACCACGGGAATCATCCAATCAGAATTAGAGATCTTTTACCCTCGACACTGATGATCGAATCAGAGACAAATATATGTTCCTGTCAGCATTAATTAACGATTGCATCTTAGATTGATAATCACAGGAGCAAAGATAAAATTTCAATTACCAAATGCATAACGAGTTTTGCCATGACAACTTTGTCAGAAATTCTATCTTTTCTTACTTATGTCATAAACTCAGCTAAATACGGTGGAATCAACAAGCAATCAGTATATAAGGGAATCAATTAAAAATATATATGATAAGGAGGAATCGCATAAGCAGGAAAACAAAAGGACAATTTCACTCCAGCGAATCAGCAAGTAGTTATACAATCAACGTTTGCATTTTGAATCAAGTTGTATAGGTGGCATCAACTCAGTAGCAGCAAATCAGATACAGAAGTTGTGTTAATTCCCAACTGGATCTTGTTTGAAGACTAATCCTTCTAATCCTTAGCAAACCGATCACTAGTATTATACAGAGCATAATTGATCAATCATTTACAGTGGCTCATACTCATTGTAGGACGATTATGATAACCATCATAATAATGACTTCCAGTACAACACCATTTGGGACAGACTGTTATATAGTTGACAACGAATCCTATCTCTTCTTTCTATTTGGAATTGATTGAGAGAAGATGATTTGTAAATAAACTATGTGTTTAGACCATATTTACTAGCTGCCAATCATTTTATGGAACTGGATATCGAGTGATATGACAGGAAAAATATAAGCTCAGTGCAGACACCATAAGTTTTTGATCCATCGTTGGATGTGGCTCAGATTTTACTTAAGTTTTTTATCCACCGTTGGATGTGGCTCATATTTTACTATGATTTGCCAAAACTAATTTTGCACCTTTTGACCGAAGCGATTGCTGAAATGTTGCCCGGTTCAAAAGTTATTTACGACTGTGTACATGTCTGTATAGAAAGTCTCAAGGTAGAGAAATTTTAAACATTTCTTTTCTCTATTTTTTTAACACCATGCAAACCTCAATCCAATGCTAAAAAAATTACTCTTAAACTACAATTTTTTATACATTTCTACAATTCTTCATACAAGAAAAAAATGAAATTAAAACAACAAACAACATGCTCTATTATACAACAAGATTTACATATAGTATATTGAAACTTCTCTTAAACTAATTCCTCAGGCACTATAATGGTTTGAATGTTTAAACCATGGAAAGACACAAAACAAGTCTTGCTCTCCTCCCATCCAAATGACATCAACCTTCATGATCCAGTTGTTACCGACTTAACCATATGGATGAAGATTTAATATTTCATATGTTGGAGGTTCAATATCTTGCCTGGATCAGATCAACACTCATGCTAAAATATTTGAAGATCAGATGGTTCCCACAAGATCATGAGATAGTTTTGGGGCATTTTGCCTTCTATAGTGGAATCATGAAATTAGTAGAAGTTAGATTGGTGTCAGTGGCTTCTATACATTCAGAAAGTATCTATGGGACCCCATCTCTTTGGTAGTGAAACTGTAGAAAGGTGACACATCAAATCCTGACAAAAGATTGATGACTATTGCTTAAACGAAGAGAAGGTTGTGGCATCATGTCTGGCAGTTATAAAATTATACGATCATGCCATGTGTTTGCAACGTGTCCTAATGAAAAAATTACTTAGCTCATTTATGACCTCACATCTTGTTTATTCATTTTGTTGTGAATGATAAAGATTGACAACTTTTGTTTAAACTAGCAAAAGGCTACCTCTAGGCTCAAACTTGGATTTATTTGAGCTGAACATGAAGAAATGGATCAAATGTATTATGAGCTAATAGAGAAGATTGGTTGCATTGGTAAAAGAGAATCCAATCCAACATAAGAACGATATCATATTGCAGTAATGTACATATACAAGGAGAAGATCATTCCTTGGAGTGGTTAAGTTGAGAATGTTTTTTAGTATTTATAATAGATGTTACAAGTGATGGAGTAGATTGTTTATGGCTTAGGTGGCGAGGATAATGTTTTATTATTCGATGTATAGTAGGAGTATGCAGTGCATAACAACGTGTGGACTAGAGGTTGACAAAATGAGAAAGTAGAATTGCAAAGGTTCTTTATGCTATTTTTTTATTGTTCTAGACAATGTAATGTATGTTATATTGTGTATTTTTTTGTGAGGTTGATCCCTTTTGCTATGTATGAGGCTAACGTGTCTCTCATATTGTAGTAGTGTACATATATGAGGAGAAGATCATTCCTTGGAGTGGTTAAGTTGAGAATGTTTTTTTGTATTTATAATAGATATTACAAGTGATGGAGTAGATTGTTTATGGCTTAGGTGGCGAGGATAATGTTTTATTATTCGATGTATAGTAGGAGCATGCAGTGCATAACAACGTGTGGACTAGAGGTTGACAAAATGAGAAAGTAGAATTGCAAAGGTTCTTTATGCTATTTTTTTATTGTCCTAGACAATGTAATGTATGTTATATTGTGTATTTTTTTGTGAGGTTGATCCCTTTTGCTATGTATGAGGCTAACACGTCTCTAATGTTGAGTTGACCTAACTATGGGGATTATAGTCCTCTTGGGTTGGTGCCCATAAATAATTTTTTGGCGAGGGGATTAAAGTCTCTTAGGTTGTATCCTTCATAACTATTTTTAATATTCATATTTCATTGTGAGGCTAGATTTGGACTGTAGATCCAAGTTGTTTGTTTACTGTGATTTTTTCCTACCAGAGTTTCCACACAAAATTTGGTGGTGTTCTTTGTGTGGTCCTACTTTCATTATTTACACTTGTCGATGATTATATTGACACTTCTAACAATAAAGTGTTGTTCGGTGGTAAAGTAATAAAAATTGAAGTTTGACAATGAACTGGTTTAACCCCCTTGCCCCCAAGTATATTGGTGTGTTTTGACATCCACTAATTATCTTTAGGGTTCAGTCTCCAATTTGTATTGTTCCTAGGATCATAATGTCCTTCATTGGAGTTATACCACAAATTGAGTTGTCGCTAAGTGATGAAGCTCAATTATTCTTCAACATCAAGGTCCTTCTTCTTCAGGTAACATCTTTCTTTTAACAAATTTCACAAAGGTCTGCCACATTTAAAAGACACTACCTTAATAGATGTTTATCCCCATATTTGGGACAATAGATAGCTAAAACATATGTTTGCACGAAAAAATTGGTGTTGTGTTCTTTGTGTACCTGCTTTCATTATTTGCACATGTTGATGATTATATTGATGCTTCTAACAATTAATGTTGTTTGGTTGTAAAGTAATAAAAATTGAAGTTTGAAAATAAACTGATTTATCCCCCTTGCCCCCAGGTATATTGGTGTGTTTCAACATTGACTAATTAGTTTTAGGGTTTGGTCTCTAATTTATATTGTTCCTAGGAGCATAATGTCCTTTATTGGAGTTATACCAAGAATTGGGTTGTCACTAACTGATGAATCTCAATTATTCTTCAACAACAAGGTCCTTCTTCAGGCAAGATTACTTTTAATAAATTTTACAAAGGTCCACCACATTTAAAAGACACTACGTTAATATATGCTTCTCCCCATAATCGGGACAATAGATGGCTAAACATATGTATTCCTTCTATCAATTTGTGTGTTGAGATGAAAGAGGATGTCAATTTTTGAATTGACAAGCTATTTCATTACCTTTGACAGAGGAAATGAATTAATTCCCCTTTTCTTTAAATCCTTGTACCACCTCTAGTTCAAGAATAGTTCCTATAGAATTCTAGGATCTCCTCAAAAGATCGCTTGTTGATTTTACCTCATCCAATCAAATTCATGGCTTCTCTAGAATCAACAACAATACCTCTCAGAAAGACTATCTTACTAATTTATTGGTCCAATCTATTTCATTATCAGCTATGAAAGAAGAGATTACGATCCACATAGTCCTCCAAGCTCTCATGTTCCATATGTTTCATCCTATAAAATTCTTCCTTCTAATCCTTGACCCTACAATAATCTTGATATTTTTCTATAACGATAGTGTCCATACAATTCCATGTAGATAGAGAGTTAGCATTTAACCCCATGAACCAACATAGAGCTGATTCCTTCAAAGTAGATAAAAATAATTTTATTTTTTTATTATATGTGGTATAGTCATAGATTTTATATGACATGTAGTGGCATAAATTGTAACGTTTTACATTTTCTCACTCATTTTAGGGTCCTTACTTTAATGTGCTTGTCCAAACCTCCTGTCAAGACTATTTCTAGCCTTATCACAACCAAATTGTCATCAAATACTCATAAGGTGACCATATCGTATGTCCTACGACCTTCTACTCCGAATCTAGCCTCAATTTACCTATATTTAGGTGGACTATGGTGCCTAAGTTTATGTCGAACAAGGACATCTAGCACCATACAATTTGCAACATACACTAAAGTTTAATTTAAAAATTATTTACTTTATAAATTTAAAAATGTATTACTATATAAATTATAATAAACCATTATACAAAAACTAATAAATTCAGCCACTCAATACATTAAATGTCACTAACATAAAATGAGCAACACATATCCAATATCCTTTTCAATTACCCATAAAAAAAAACAAAACTATTACATAATAATAATAATAAAAAGACAAGTATTCCACATCAAGACTTTTATTTACTTCAAAATACTAAATAATGTCTTTTGTTTAACCTATGTAGCATCCCACTCGTTAAACGTTTGACTTTGACCCAAACAATGAATCCAACATGCTAATCAGCAGCTAATTTTTTTAATGCCTTAAAATAACAATCAAATCAATAAGCCCTAATAAAAATAAGAGGATATGATTTTTGTCGGGTTTGGAAAACCCTAAATAAAGTCTTGCCCATGATCTGCGCGGCTTTGGCGCCACCGTTCAAACTTGGGAATACAAACAGCCTCACTGAACATGTTCAGCTAGGGTTTCTCATTCTTCGCCACAACGTTGATAAGGTAATAAACGTTTCGTTTTCAGAAAACTGTTTGTTTAGAGATTGAATGTAGTTTATGAAAAAATTCGCAAGGAGTCTTTTAAGTCACTAGTTTCTTCAGCAATATGTATGTATTTTAGCGCGCTATGGAAATTAAAAAAAATCCTGTTTATGTTGGGAAGTTAGGGTTTATACATTAAGCTATGTAAATGTGTCATTTATTGGATATTTTGTAGTAAATGGAATGAATGGCTTTAATTAGGAACTGCATACCTTACAGTTTATGGCACTGCATTTGTTTGAATCATTTAAAAGAGTTGAAACGCTAACATTTATAGTCTCACATACAATTGTTTTACTATAATACTATTCTTTTAATGTTATTAGCTGGTAAGCTATATTTTGTAGCAGCATTCACCGAGAAGTGGTCACATGAGGAAAAAAAACTGTTAGGCAGATACACTGTGGATCCTACTCCATCTCTTGCTGGCCCTGTGAATCCTACTTCATCTTTTGCTGCTGGTGTCGCCCCCTCCGGCCAGAATCCTTCTCCCTGTTGCTCCTGTTCTGTTCCAATCTTTGGCTGATGATGTACAGCCTTGTCAGCACTCCACCCCTTGTGCTAACAGTCTTACAAAGAGGACTTCCCCACTTACTCCCCAGTGTGGTGAGGATCCAAGTAATAGTATTGCCTGGACAGTTGTCAGTGTAAAAGAGATTGTTCTTCCTCATTTTCTCTTTCTCTTTGCCACGTTGTGGGAGAATTGCCTACACATTATGGATTGTTAAGTAGTAGGTAAATAGGTTGCACCCATATATTAATTTAAAAAAATATTACATTGCCTTTTGGCCATCTATGGCCTATTCATGTTTAGAATATCACAAACCAGACAACACCATACTTACATTTCCCCAATCTACTAACATTTTGCCAAATCCCAATGATAGTATCCATAACAGTCTTTGAAGACAACAAAATGGAGAGACATAATATCATTATTGTTTACTAACATTCCCCCCAAACCCCCTGACCAAAGACAACCTTGCAAAAGTAGAGGGGACAAACTAGAGAGTAAACCCTATTTTTAGGCTTTTGCTCTAACTTTAATTGGACAGCCAGGACTGCAATCCGCACGGACCTCCATTTCAGTCTTTTCCCATGTTCCTTCACCATTAAAATCCACCTCCTCCTAACTCCTAAGTTGCTGGTCCCGGTCCGGGTTCAAAATTCAGGTTTGAGGTTTGTTCAAATTTTTTTTGGGGTGGGTTCGGGTTCGTTTTGGGTCCGTCTGTATATATATATATATATATATATATATATATATATATATATACACACATACATATAAGTTACCAGTTCGGGTTCGGGGACAGGTTTGGGTTCGACAATCTGGTTCGTGGGTTCGTGAATTTTTTTCCGTTAGATTTGTATGGGTTCATGTGTGTGTGTGTGTGTATATATGCAATATATATACAAAAAATAAGAGAAATATACATAATTTTAAAACTAAATCATTTCATAGTATGAATCTATGATGCTTGATCATTGATCAATGCCAAATGTCAAAGATAAACATTAAAATTTTAAATACTTGATCATTGATCCATGTGCATGATTCTAAAGAAAATCATCACATTGAATTACTGAATTACAAAATAAAAATTCAAAATATAGTTCATTAAAGTTTGAAACATGATTCAATGGTCATGAATCATGAAAGTGTTCATCAATCATCAAATGGATTATCAAAAAATCTAGATCAAGTGGTAGATCAACATCATCATTGGAACCCAAACTCGTTTCACTAGCACTAGAGGGTGTCATGTCATCATCATCATCATCATCATCATCCACATCAATCAAAGTGGCTCTAACAAGATCCCAAATGGTCAAATCCAAGTCAGCGGACTCAGGTGCTACATCCCAAAGCCTCTTTGGCCCTTGTATTTTGAATCCTTACGTGCCAAGAGATGCAAGTTGTTGTGATTAAACACCAAGTCTTCTTTTTGCAGCCAACTAGTTACACTTCATTGAGTGGATAAAGGAGTATGTACTCCAATTCTGCTCAGTGGCAGAAGAGCTCACAACCTAGAGAGAAAACCAAACAAATAAAATTGAAAAATACAAGATAAATTCAAGAGTGTTAAGTGTTAAATTCTACAATGCAAGTGCAAAAAAAAATGAAAAAAATGAAAAAAAAACTTAAAAACTTACTTGTGAGAATCTTAACTGCAAGAGGTTGGAGGTATATATAATCTTTCCCATGAAGGTACCACCATTTAATAGCATCCATTCTACTTTGGTCATTGACAATAGTAGGGTGGATATCTTTTCCTGAGATAAACGATCCAAATTCACTCCTAACACTTACCCCCACACCTGAATTGTAGACGATTTTACTAAATGCCCTCTTATACCCATTAGCAATCTCAACATCTCTATATGGTGCCACTCTACTGTGAATAGCAAGTACTTTTGTGCTATAGTACCTGGGAGATAGAGCATATACTAGGAGGTGCAAAGGTGTGGTCATCTTGTTCCAACAATGAAGAACAATTGCTTCCACCTTTTTGTATAAGGTGTCCTCATGATCATTCTCTCTCCCTTGTATGACTTGGGATATCAAATGATGTTCATGTTAGTTATCTTGACGTAAGTTATGTCAATTTAGATATCTCTCAGTAAACAAGGATAGATGAATGTATTATAACTTACCAATTTTATGTTCTCCAACATTGTGTCCATGCTATCATAGATATCCCCCAAGCATGGTTCATCAGTGTCGGAAAGCCGAAGCACAAACATGATAGGTTCAGTGAATTCCATTACATAATCCATACGAGCCCACCAATCATCATCCAATATCAATGCCTTCACCTTTTGGGCCCTGACTGTACTAGATGGCTTCCAAATACCCCATTGGTTGCTAATAACCATCTTTGACAATGCCTCTTTCACCTTCACAAGTCGTCTAAGCACGATTGTGTGAGATGCAAACCGGGTTTCAGCCACCTAAGAACATGTTTTTTTTATTGGTCACCTAAGAACATGTTAATAGTGAGATAATAACACATTTAAATATGCAAACAAAAAACAATATTTTATTCAATTATAGAAAACATGACATAAAATGATAAATGAAACTAAATAAATTAAATCTTAAAATTTACCTTCAATAATTCCAATCTTGAGAAAGTTTTGAAAATTGCTAGCGACGTATGGTGATTTGTCACAAACATTTGAATCTCTTCACCCTCCTCATATATATTTTTTACCCATTCTATTTGGGTGCCAATTGCTTTCATCACTAAATTGAGGGAGTGGACAGTGCATTGTATCCAAAAGATGTGATCATATCTAGCCTCTACCAAAGCACTTGCAGCCCTGCAAACTTTTTCATTGTCCGTAATTACTTGGACAACATTGTCATTACCCACCAACTCTTTGGAATCAATGAGAATCCTGGAAATGAACTCTGCATCTTTTACTTCCCCTTCACAGTCAACCGCCCTAAAAAACATTGACCCCTTAGGGGATACAACAATTACATTGATTAATGGACGTTTTTTTCAACCTTTCCATCCATCAAAAACATTAGACACACCCATTTGAACCCAAGTATCTCTTATTGGTTTTAGTTGGGCCTCTAGATTTTTTCTCTCATTATGCAATAAGGTGGTGCACACCTTTTCATATCCTGGACCTTGGAAACTAGAAGGTGCATTATTTATTGCATGCACCATCTCCCTCCAATAAGGTGATCTCACTAAGTTGAATGGAAGACCATTCACAAAGAGGCAACATGCAATTTTTTGATTAACAATATCTCTTAACTCATTTAAAATGCCTTATCTAATGGGCCTCTCTTTCGGGTGATGATTTGTGGTTGTTCTACATCTTCATCCTTCCTAGAAGGCATAGGCCATAAGGGAACGATGTCTAGAGGCTGATTGAGTGGGTGGTGTTATTGTTTTTTGTTTCCCGGTATAAGCACCTTGTTTCCCCTTTGCAACTAATTTCTCATCATCTTCTTGTTCTTTTACGAAAGCTTCTATTTGCATATCTGACAACCCCTTATTATCTGGCCTTGGGCCCTCACACATATTAATCCCTTGACCCCCAAGGCCCGTAAAATGAAGTTTGACTGGGGAGTAGGAGCTTCTATATTGTGAGTTGCAAAAATTACATTTCCAAATAAACCCCCCCCACCACCTCCAGGACATTGAGAAATTCTTGTAGTGTGTCTCCATAAAGGAGACCCTTTATCAATTTTAAATTGTTGAGACCCCTCTCCACCCACTGAGCTTTAACTACTCATTCTTGCAATATATAACAAAAATGAAAAAAACATACTTCAAAACTTCTACAAAAACTTGAAAAAAATTTAAAACTTTTCAAAAACTTGAAGCAATCTATCAAAAAACTAAAGAATATGGTTGAAATGCATACCTTTAACACTCAAATCTGCTTTTTGGAAGGTATTTGTCACTCCACAATCGATCTCCTTCGAATACAATCACTTGACTTCAAACTTGCAAGATGGAGAGAGCAAAATGAGAGAGTAAATGTGAAATGAAATGTGTTTAGAGGTTCCATATTAGGGTCGTTTTAGGGTTTGGAGAAATTAATTAATTAATTTTTTTTTTAAGTGAGTTTGGGCCCACTTTAATTGAGTTTGGGTAGTGGGTCCGCGCGGATCCGCGCTGGATTCCCTCGGGCTCATTCTGGATGAGCATAGGGTCTGTGTTTGGACCTGTGGGTCCGAACGGATCCACAGTGGTGCAGATCTAGGATGGATCCATAGGTCCGAACATGGACACTGTGTGGATCTAGCATGGACCGATCCGTGAATTCGGATCCGGTTCGAGCGTCTAGGGTCTGAATTCAATAACGTATATATATATATCTAAGTTGCCGGTTCGGATTTGGATTCGGGTTCGAGATTCGGGTTCGAAATTCGTTCAAATTTTTTTGGGGTTGGGTTCGGATTCGTTTTGGGTTCATCCGTACAATTCTTTATATATATATATATATAATAACAAATAAGTTCATACACCACTATACTGATATTAAAGCAACATAGAAAAATATTTTGAATATTTTGAATGTGTTATTGAAGCCACCTTGGTGATATCGTGATATCG
>MU226532.1:672039-705729 GCA_018584345.1 Thuja plicata
ATACCACCATATCAATGTTTCAGTTCAAAAATAATAATGTCAACGTTAAGAATCAACCATCACTTATTAATTATCATCAAATGTCATCGAACATATCATCATCCTCTAGTGGTAATGAGATATGTTTTACCTTTTTTGGCCTTTTTAGTGGTCTATTTTAGGGTTGGAGGGTCAAATTGTCCAAAATAGACAAAAAAAACTTTTAAAAAGTCAAAAGAATGACTGAAAATGGTCAAATTCCTCCCAGGTTCTATTGCTCATGCTCAAATTCACTCAAAATTTTTGTAAATTCTGCCTGGGTCCTTCACTCCGAAGCCATAACGAATTCGCAAGACCTTGGGCAAATTTTGGAAGGACCACATCCAGACCAGAATTTTGGCCTAACTAGAACAGGACCCTGGACTACCAAGGAAGAATCTGGTAACTTAGGCTGTGATCTTAGGTTTAAAGTCCTCCTCACCATCTTTCACCAATCCCTCAACTTTCATTTACTCATGTATTCACCTGTCCCCTCCAGTATCAACAAGTCCCATCAACTTCTTTAGGAAAGCAGTGTTATGGAAAATTATCTCATTTTGCCTTTTGGAAAGCATACAACTCTAATGAAGAAATGAGAGGCATTTTCTTCACCTCCTTGCCTTTGCGCTTCACCACATAATAATCCATTGGGGATGGAGTAAGTCTATTTTCATCCACATTAGCCAATACATCATCTAATTCATCCAAAAACTGATGTTTAATTACCTTCTGGCAAAGCATCTTCGCTGAGACAATTGATTCCTCCATCTCTAACAATGTCGCAAGAAACATTGCAAATATATCACTTTTTGCCTCCAAAATTGCAGCTTTGAGAATAGCCTCAATAGCATGTGTTGCCACTATATGCTGAGGGAGAATGACTTGCTTCAATCATTTCTCAAAAAGCTCATCGAAAAGATATTTGACACTTTGTGGATATTAAATAGTTCAAGGTATCCAAGGACGACTTATATTTGATTATGCTCTAAGCGGTAGTGAAATGTTGAAATGAAAGATTTAATGACGTCCACGAGACTGATCAGTCTATGAGACCAAGAGATCACAACCTTAAGCACTCTCCATATTCCTTTCAATGTCAGATCTCCTGCTATGGATCTTGACTTTAAAGCTAGAAGTTTGATTTATCTTATCCTCGTCAAATAAATTATGCTTGTTTTCCGCCTTCGAGATGAATTTGTATTGATCATGAATATCTTCGTACGTGCGCCCTCGATGAGAAAAATCGATCCTATCTCAATTGCACATGTCCTACAGAACATGCAAGTTCTCTCTTCCCATAGCTCTTTGGGCCTCTTCCACCTACCCATCTCGCACCTTAAATGAAGTGAACGCGTCCTCAAATGTGCTACTAACAGCCTTACTTTCCCTTTAATAGCAGCCTCTAATTATGCTTTCTCTCCATATTCTCGAGTTGGGTTAAACTTTTTGATGTAGTAATCCTTTTTTCTACCTATGTGATTAGTCCACATGATAGTTTGAAACTTTTCTATGACAATATTTCCTCATTGGTATTAGGGCACTCCTGCAGCTTGATGTTCCTTTTGCTCACCCACTTTTTGTTTTGTTTCATCCAAGTTTTCTTCCTACCATCAAGGCCCGCTTTTATCACAATTTTGGGCAAGTCTTGGTATCCATGTTTTCAACCTTCTTTAAATAACTTATTAGTCAGGTTATTGCTTACGCCTCCAACGGATTAGAACCTATTTTTGCTAAGGATTTCATATGGTACTGAGGTTTTAACTTAGAGATTGCTTGTGATTAGGTTCTTCTGAATTCTCTCTAATTGTCTCCATCCACATTTTGACATGCTGCCTCTCCAAACTTCACAACCATAAGAACAACGTTTTCCACACCCCATGTATCCTTTTTGTTCTAAATGTCTCCCAACTGAGCTTATAATGGAAGTCAATCCCCATATATTTTTATTCTTTCACCCTTTACAATGGTCTGCTTTGAAAAGAAAGGTAATTTGCTTTTCTTTCCTCTTTAAAGAGAAAATCATGATTTTGGTTTTGGTTATGTTCACCTGCATCCCTACCTCTTGACAAAAGTGTTCTGAGGCCCTTAAATGATCTCTTAATCCATGAGTTGATTATTTATTAAGATGAGATCGTCTGCGTATAATAGTAGCTTCACCACATATCCTGCTAGTTGGACCCCTTCATCTGTTTTTCTTCAACAAGTTTTTAATGTATCAATATTTATACCAATCAAAGTAGGGGATAAAGGGCATCCTTGCTTGACACCAATGTCACTACTAAAACATTCAAACATTCCTTCACGTTCTGATTTTGGCTCTAACTCTCTATATAGTCTATGCATTGTCGCCCTATACATGTCAGGAATATCTAATTCTTCCATTATGTTCCATAGTTTGTCTCTAGGCATTGTATCAAAGGCTTTCTTGAAGTCTACAGTACAACAATATGCTTCTTCCCCCTGATTGTCCCATATTTTCTCTATCAAATGTCGAAGGTTGATACAATGATCAATGGTGGGGTGTCTAGGCTTAAAAGCAGCTTGTCCTTTTGCTCTTTTTCCTTCACCTTCTGCCTAACTATTGATTCTATGTTCCACCATGCTCCCAAAAAGTTTACGAAGAAGGGGGTTGAGCATAATAGTGCAATAATTATATGGGTTATTGATGTCCCCACTTTTAAAAAGGGGAATTACCACATTAGTTGTCCAATCCACTAGAAAACCGTCCCGAATGACGTTATTGAAGATTCCTTTTATGTGAGGAGCAAGGGTCTCAACTCCCCATTTAAAAATTCATCCTGAAGCCCATCAATGTCACCAGCCTTACCACTTGCTAATTTATTTATTCCTTGTTTGATATCATCCACTGAAAAGAGTTCCACCGATGTGTTCAATATGGGAGGAGAGTTCTTCTCGTTTATCCGCTCATAAAGTAATTTGCATATTCTAGCCATTGGGCATCTGCAATATTGTTCTCTGTTTGTTTTCTCCTTTGTTGTAGTTCCTTCCAAAAATCTTTGGGATTGTGTTTGTCAAGAGAGATTAACTCCTTCCTTCTTGCATTTACATACTCTTCTTTTTTTGCTTGAATCAACTTTGCATACTTCTTGTTTTATTTGGTCAAATCTTTTCCTTTTATAGATCTCTTGGCTTCCTTACACTCTTCGTCATTCCATGGGTTTGCCGGAAAAATATTTGCAGCCCTCTTTCTATTGGAAGTCCTTTTACATGCACCTAAAGCCTTAAATATTATAGGAATCGGAAAACTACTATGAATGTGGCCATCCTCCTTATTAATTTTTTCATCTTCCAAGGTACTATTTATCTCATGAAATTGCTACTTAAGAGCAGCATTGCAGATGTCCTTGTTTTCGTGATTTATAAGGATTTTGCCCTTGGTAATTGTTTTCTTTTGCATGTGGGGATCATGTCTATTGTGTGGGCTACCTGGAGCAAAGTCCAACTTAACAAAAAGAGGCACGTTATTTGATTTCATCTCTATAGGGAACTCCCCAATTTCAAACCCCGACACTTTAGATGTGAGCTTTTGAGAGCAAATAATGTAATCCACCACACTCTGGCAATTATAGGTTTTGCAAGTGAAACCCCCTGAAGTTGACCAACCTCTCATGTCATTGCAAATAACCGTGCCAAAGAGACTACACATCCCTAATAATTCTGCCCCAAAATGAGAAATAGCCCCTTTACCATCTTGTGAAGCTCTTTTCGAAGATTGACCACTGCGATCTTCCAACCATAAAGGGTTATTTCCCCCTTTTTCACCACTTCCTAGCTGTAAAGATTGATTATTAGCTATCCTTGCATTGAAGTCACCTATAATCATTATTTCTCCCAAGGTGCTCAATAGAGAGATCTTTTTTTAATGATGCATACGGATCTTCCTCATCTAAATTCCTTATGTTGTAGAAATTAAAGTTTTTTGGAGTGAAGTAACAAGCAACCAACCTGAAAGTTATCTCATTTACCGTTAATTGAAACCAAATGTATTGTTTATTTGGATAGCTCTTTCAAATTTTACGATACCATACTACTCGTTTATAAATATTGTGACTCCACCGTGTCCTTTACCTATTTCATTCGCTTTGTTCCAGACTGGAAATTTCTTGTAACCTTCAAAATCTAGGACCTTGCAATCGTCATGCTCATGTGTTTCAACAAGGATGATAATATCTTTCCCCTCTGCTATGGGCCCCACCACATGACCTCTTCTCCATGGATAACCTCTGCAATTCCAACTTACAATACTTAAGCAATATTGTCACTACTGAAACATTTAGACATTCCTTCACTAGTTTTGATTTTGGCTCTAACTCTCTCATATAGTCTATGCACTGCCTCCCTATACATGTCAGGAATACCTAATTCTTCCATTTTGTTCCATAGCTTGTCTCTGGGCATTGTATCAAAGGCTTTCTTGAAGTCCACAAAACAACAATATGCTTCTTCCCCTTGATTGCCCCATATTTTTTCTATGAAATGTTGAAGGTTGATGCAATGATCAATGGTGGAGTGCCTAGGCTTGAAACCATCTTGTCCTTTTGCTCGTTTTCCTTCACCTTTTTCCCAACTGTTGATTCTCTGTTGCACCTTGCAGCCCAAAAGTTTACCAAGAAGGGGGTTGACCATAATAGTGTGATAGTTAGATGGGTTATTGACATCCCCACTTTTAAAAAGGGGAATTACCACACTAGTTGTCCAATCCAGTAGAAAACCATCTTGAATGGCATTATTGAAGATTCCTTTTAGGTGAGGACCAAGGGTCTCAACTCCCCATTTTAAAAATTCATCTTGAAGCCCATCAATGTCACTAGCCTTACCGCTTGCTAATTTCTTTATTCCTTGTTTGATATCATCCATTGAGAAGAGTTCTACTGATGTGTTCAATATGGGAGGAGATTCTTATCGTTTATCCACTCTCGTTTGTCCACTCATAAAGTAATTTGCATATTCTAGCCATTGGGCATCTATAATATTGTTCTTAGTTTGTTTTCTCCTCGGTTGTAGTTCCTTCTAGATTTCTTTGGCATTGTGTTTTCCGAGAGAGATTAACTCCTTTCTTCTTGCATTTACATACTCTTCATTTTTTCTTGAATCAACTTTGCATACTTCTTGTTTTTTTTGCTCAAATCTTTTCCTTTTATAGATCTCTTGGCGGCCTTACACTCTTCATCATACCATGGGTTTGCTGGAAAAGTATTTGCAACCCTCTTTCTACTGCAAGACCTTTGACATGAACCTAAAGCCTTATGTACTATAGGAGTCAACAAACTACTATGAACATGACCATCCTCCTTATTGATATTTTCATTTGCCAAGGTACTATTTACCTCATGAAATTGTTGCTTAAGAGAAGCATTGAAGGTGTCCATGTTTTCTTGATTTATAAAGATTTTGCCCTTGGTAATTGTTTGCTTTTGCATGTGGGGGTCATATCTATTGTATGGGCTACTTGGAGAAAGGTCCAACTTAACAAAAAGAGGCATGTGATCTGATTTCATCTCTATAGGGAACTCCCCAATTTCAAACCTCAACACTTTAGATGTGAGCTTTTGAGAGCAAATAACATAATCCACCACACTCTGACCTTTATAGGTTTTGCAAGTGATACCTCCTGAAGTTGACCAACCTCTCATGCCATTGCAAATAACCATTTCAAAGAGACTACACATCCCCAATAATTCTGCCCCAAAATGAGAAATACCCCCATTACCATCTTGTGAAGCTCTTTTCTAACGCTACCACCTTCTTCCAACCATAAAGGGTTATTTTCCCCTTTTTCACTGCTATCCTGCTTTAAAGATTGATTATTAGCTGTCCTTGCATTGAAGTCTCCTATTAGTATTATTTCTCCTAAGGTGCTGGATAGAGATATATCTTTTTTAATGATGCATACAGATCTTCGTTATCTAAAGTCCTTTTGTAGAACTTATAGAGTTTTTTGGAGTGAAGTATCAAGCAACCAACCTAAAAGTTATCTCATTTACCGTTAATTGAAACCAAATGTATTGTTTATTTGGATCCTCTTTTTCAAATTTTACGATACCATGCCACTTCTCATTTATGAGCACCGCGATTCCACCGTGTCCTTTACCTGTTTCATTCTCTTTGTCCAGACTGAAAACTTCTTGTAACCTTCAAAATCTGGAACCTTGCAATCGTCATGCTCATGTGTTTCAACAAAGATGATAATATCTCTCCCCTCTACTATAGGCCTCACCCCATGACCTCTTCTCCATGGATAACCTCTACAATTACAACTTACAACACTTAATCAATTCTGTGGGGCCCCTATTTCCTATTATTTATTCAAGAAACACTCATTGATTTGAGCTTTCCCATTCTTCAATCATGCCCACTTTTCCTCATTTTTTGTTTTCTTTACTTTTTCCCACTCCTTTTGTTCCTCCTGTTGAGAAAAAGTTAGATATTCATCTAGGTAGAATTTTGTACCTCTAAGCAACCTTCTATTTCTAAGGATCATATTCTTATCCTCTATGTTTCTCAGGATAACTTTGTGTCTGTGTCTCCCTCCTTCTATTCTCTTTCCAATCCTATTTGCTTGTTGAATACTCCCTGTCCATGAAAGTCCCTTGTTAGAATGTCGGTTCTCTAATATTTGTCGCCTTGCTACATTTGTCTTGTTCGTCCTTAATTTGAATTTTGATTTGTTGTTCGATGATTCCCTTTTTTGTTTGCTTATCCGTTTACGACTTGTGACCAAGATTTGGCCTCTTCCATCCATTCCCTTAGTTCAAGCTCTTTAGATTCTATCTTAGCTAATAAGGCTAATTGAATTTCCTTTATTTGGTTGTGTCTTCTTCTTTTACCAACTCCAATCCCTTACCTCCGGTTAGCTTCCATTGTTCCAATTCTTGTTTTATGGTGTTCAGCTCTTGCTGTCCTATTTTTATTTTAATCTGCATGTTCAAGATTTGCTCTTTAAGTGATTTATTTTGTCTTTCTATTTTTCTTGTATATTCTATGGCTTCATACACTTTGTCCTCCTCTTCCTAATTCTTTGTCTCTCTCATCTCCAACCTCTTTTTTATGTCCACGAGCTCCTCCACGTATAGCTTAGAAGACCACAACAGTGGTGTTGAAGTTGGACTATAAATTTTTTTGCTGTCCTGTTTATCTTCAAAGCTGTCATCTTTGCTTGTGCTAAATTATGCTTGTTTCATATTTGATTTGGGGTTCTTATTAGCTTCTGCCTGTCCTTGTAGACCCTCATTTTCGTTCTCTTCTTGCTCTATTTGTTCCACATTGGTTTGGTAAGTTTTACTTGAGATTTTGTTTATCCTTGGTAAAATCATCGCAAATCGTTTCTTATGTGTTTGCTTTATCTTTCATATTTTCCTTCATCTTAAAATACCTCTATATTGTTTTGCGTTCACTGGTATCAATCTTTCGTATGTGCTACCTACCTATTTTTGGAGAAAAATCTGTCATGACAGGGAGCCAATCTAGTAGTTATGACGCTCATACATCTTCAAGATCTATGGGACATATTAAGCAAATGTGTTGCAATAGGTTGGGATGTTGCATGCCCGCTTGCAGAATGTTTCCAACCTTTTTGGTAAATATGGTCTAACATTGGGCCCATCAGCTAGGCTTGAAGATCCTTGTCGAATCTTGTCCTTGCCCCTACACCCGGTTGGTAAAATACATTTCCATGCAAAATGGGACCCCTTCATATCGGGTTTGTGACATACCATTGTTAAGTTTCCTTTTGGTTCCTCGAGGTTAAACCCCATCATGTTTAGTATATTTTGCTTGTATTGTTTTGTTTCAATTTCGCCTTCTTCCATTTAAAAGAAAATGCCGAGAATAAATGTGCAGATAAAAAAAAGAACAGGGAAACCGTATTGGCACACCTTTTCTTTGTCTGGGCTCGACAAATATGTTGACAGTTAAAATAAAACACTTTGATACTTTTGTGTTGAATCTAGGTCTCTCCTTTGCTTCTGTAGTTTTGAATCTAGGTCCCTCTCTTCTCGAATAAAAAACTTGGCCGTAGGTCCCTCCTTTATTGATTTGAGAATCTTCTTTTTGAATAAAGCCTCTGCCCTGGTCGCACAGTCTCCGTAAAATCCTCCAGTTTGGTTGCATTGAATGGTTGCCATGAAACCCTAGTTGTCCGCATTGTTCGCTGTGAATGGCCACCATGTCACCCCAGTATGAGTGACTACTTGAATGTTTGCACTATTTGCAAATCATATTAATGCGGGACTACTTGAATGTTTTGAGCCATGACTAGTTGTGAACCATGACCCACCGCCTTTGCGGATAAATTGCCGCTTGCAACCTGTCCTCATCCTTCTACACATGTATTTCTTATAAAAGAATCTTATTATCTGCCATTTCTGTCGCATCATATCCACCAAATCTGCAATATTTCGAGGGTGATGACATATAATTAATAGAACCTTTGTCAAGCATGTTTCCAATGTGTGGGAGTTAATCATATTGTGGTGTGTTGGCCAGAGGATCAGCCAACATACCAAATTCAGTTGTCACCTTGTATTGAAATTCCCTTTCGGATTGTTGGCACATTCCTCCTACATTTGTATATTACAATTGTTAATGCATATAGGAGAATCATTAATCATACCCAGTCATGCTTGCTCGATATAGGTGACACCAACGCCTTCATCACCCAATGCATTGTTATTGTTTGCTCTGTCAACCATTATCTGATGTGGCATATGATTTCATTGAATTAAGGTATTGTCATTTTAGAAGCTCTTTTGGCCAATTCATCTGCAATATAATTTCCCTCTCGATAAACATGCGAGTCCTTGAAGTCACTAAATCTTGCAATCAAATCTTGAATCGGTTCTAAACACCTGTTGAGCTTCCAATTGGGTGTGGAGTTCTTTCACATGGCATTGATTATGTGCTCCATGAGGACTCGTCCCCTACCTTGGTACCCCCACCCCGTCCGCAAAATGTTTTAAGGATTTTGGGTCTTGGTTACTTGGGGTTCCATTGCCTAAGACAACCCCTTATATTAGCAGTGAATCAAACTCAAGCTCCAATTTTGATACATACCTACCAATTGCATCTTCTGATTAGGGGCAGCCATATGTTTTCTATGTTTTGTCATTTTATAGTTGAAACTTGGAGCCTTTGGGCATTTTGTTATAATTCTCGTATAATATGTATCCACATTGACAATGAAAGCTTTGAATTTTTTCAATTTGTTTGTCAATGCTCATTTGATATCTCAATTCAAGCCTAATGTTATGTTTAAGCCTCTACAATGTCTATGATGAAAGCTTTAATTCAAATTTTCTCTATATTTTTAATAGTCGTCCCCTAAAAAATGGCCCAAAAGTACCCTTGTACTGGAAACATGTCTCACTGTCCCCGAAACTTGGTGGAGCATATCAACGGTCCTTATTAGTGAATCCCCTTCAAGGTGTTTATCCGCTCAAGTTTGACGTATAATCCACATTTTAGCCCCAAGAGTGCTTCTATGAACTCCACAATATTATTTGTCGCTTCTATATATTCTGACTTCTCTATTAATTTCCTTCCAAGGTGATCTTGAACCACACAACCAATAACTCTTGGCCCCAGATTGCCCTTGGAATACCTTTCAAAATTTTTCTTTAATCCATCCTATCTCTGAATTCTGCCAGACAAGTCCATCTCTTGGATTGCTGGAAAGATCAACCTTTCTGACCCTATTAACAGGGGGTTCTTGAGGTTATTTTTGTGACAATTTTTCTGATAGAATTATGAAGTTAGTATTGAATGGATACCGGGTACTATTGATACTAAAAATGCAATGGTTGCTAGAGATATTTTTCACATTGAGAGTGAATAGTAGAGATTGGACCATCTCCATCTGTTGCACTCAGCGCATCTTCTCCACAAACCTATTTCTTCACAGTTTTGTGTCGTTAAACCGGCTCTTGTACTTTAAAACCAAAAGACAAGGCAATAGATTGGTGTGACACAAAAAAACTCAAATTTTAGAAGACACTGTAGATTAAGTGACAAATAGCGTGGTTTTCTAGATGGGTACATCATCTCACATGTTTGGTTACATGGTTAGGACTTAGTGGTGTGATTAGATATCAATATGTTTTTGATATGATTACATATTTTTTTTAATTCACGTGCCTTTGTCACTTCAACGAAAACAGGGGCACCACTTTTGAGAGATCACCTTCATGCAGACAAATAGAGTTGGCATCTCTGTTTTTGCATCAATTTGAAATGATTCAACATCTTTTTAGAAGCAATTCTAGACAGGATCGCGCTTGTCAATTCTATCCATAAAGTGTTGGATTCTTGCACTACAAAAAAGAACTATCTTTCCAAAAATCCGATTCAAGTTTTTTGTATGCAAAAAAATTGCACAGTTGGCATTTATCTCATTTGATCTCCAATCATCCATTTTTCTTCTCCTAGTGTTGTTTTCTATTGCAAGGCACACAAAGAATTCCCCATAATCTGTTTTTTATGCACCCTTAGAGGATTTCAACTCCTTTTCATGGCGGAAAGGTGCACAACATTGTTTCTTCTTGATGTTATTTGACATAGGTAATGTCTATGAAACCTTGGCTTCTTCATCTTATCTTGATTACTGAGCTTTTATAGAAAAGTAATCAAATCCATACTTTTCATTTAAAGCATTTATATTTTCTAGCCTTCTACTATGTAGCCATTAATTGAACATAATGTACCCCCTCACTCTTTTTTGGATCTACACTTGTTTTCTGGTTTTGCGTAAGATCAAATTTCTATTTGTGTATGCTCAAATTGATACAGAGAATGGGTTTGTTTGTTGAGTTGCAATGATATAATGCAAATTAAAATCATAGAGACAAGTATTACGATAATAGATATTAGATAGTTTCTAATTTACTCTCTCTTCTGTCTTTTTCTAATGGTCACTCCTTTTTGTAATGTTTCCTTAAACTCATTCTGTTCGTTATGGAAACTTTCTCTTTCTCTTTATAGGATGTTTCTATTTCCTCTCTCATGTTCGTTATAGAAACATTCTCTTGTACACTTGTATATATAGATCATTTTTGATCTCTGTTTAATAACACATTCATTTATTTTACCATAATATGGTATCAAAGCAAATTCCTGGCCTCTTCAAAATTTTTTATTTTTTTTTGAAATTACTAGTTCAAGATTTCGGAAGCTTTTTGCCCGAGTGTGTTCAAAATTTGCATCTTTTTTTTTCCTCAAACTTGTCTAGGGTTTCAGCATCAAAGTCTTTTTTTTTCTGCAAACCTGCGTGACTGTTTCATGGCTCCGTTTTTGTTGTTTTCATCTTTGCTCGACGCCATCTGTTTCAAACTTTTTGCGAGTTTTGGCTTGCTCAAAATAAGTGGTGGAAACAACCCGCCATCTCGTGCCTTTTCTGCAGTTTTTTAGCTCACACGCGACCATTTCTAGCTCGCGTTTTTTCTGCAAATCCAACCATTCTTTGGTTGTTTTTCCTTTTGTCGGTGGCTTTATTTGGTTGTTTTTTCAAAAAATGACCTCTTCTATGGTCAATTTCTGCCTTCTTCAGCAACAATCAGCCATTGTTTTGACATTTTTCTGTAATTTTTGTGAAATTTTTCCAACGGCTAAGGTTTCCTTCGAAACTCTCAGATTCTTTGCTGTATTGGAAATCTAATTGCAGATTCTTGGTGGATTTTTTGAGAACTCAACTGGGTCAGTCTCACTTTTTTTTGGGTGCATCGTTTTACGTGCCTCATTTTTCGAGCCAGCGAATTTAGAATCCGACAGCAAATTCTATCTAGGTTTTTGGTGCTCTTCTCTGGGTATCTTTTCAATTTTTCTGGGTCTTCTGTTAATCTGCCTCGAACTTTGTGCCACCTCTGTGTTTTCACGCTTTTTCATTAAAAAACGTGCAATGACATCTCTCACCAACTTGATGTTGAAAGGCAGTCAATGTTTCAACGACAAGAACTACAACACCTGCATGTTGACGATTTTTGAGTACCGTCGCCTTGAGGCGCTTGTTTAGGGTATCGAGAGTTGTCCTACCACTGTTGATGCGACTCAAGTCTAGTTTGCTTTTGATCAGCGGAAGTAGGGTGGATCCTAGCCACAGGCCAACATTGCAGAACCTGTAGACCTCTCTGATCAACCCGAGGCTGCCTTTTACGCTTTTTGAGGACATGCAAATTTTCGTTTTTTGAAGATAGATTGACCATTAAGGGAGGGTATTACGATAATAGATATTAGATAGTTTCTAATTTACTCTCTCTTCCGTCTTTTTCTAATGGTCACTCATTTTTGTAATGTTTCCATAAACTCCTTCTGTTCGTTATGGAAACTTTCTCTTTCTCTCTACATGATGTTTCTATTTCCTCTCTCTTGTTTGTTATAGAAACATTCTCTTGTACACTTGTATATATAGATGATTCTTGATCTTTGTTTAATAACACATTCATTTATTTTACTATAATAACAAGCATATACTTTAGAAACTAAGAAGAACCAAATACCATAAACATAATGAAACTTTGACCTTTTCCCAGCAGATATGAAATGATAACAGTTTGTATTGAAGATTCAGACTCTAAAAACATTTAGTAGTGTTGATGTGAGTTTTGTTCCACTACAACATGCAAAATCAAACACTTCGTATTCCAAGATGAAATACCAAATACTCAATCCTCTCTTGATATAGGGTCATCTCTCATGCTAAGCTTGCAATGTAAGATCATGAAATGATTTCAAGGTTCCTTTAACTGTGGATACTCGCTCAGTGAAATAATGTGATTTGCTGGTAATCACTTAGGGAGACTTACGCTATTCATTCAATGGATACCAACTTACTTGCACTTCTAAAGATTTGGCTTCACAATGTGTAATGAAAATATAGTTTTTCTCATCCAACTCTTCAACTTCAACTTAAACTTAAACTTAAGCTTACTTCTACTACTTCTAACTAGGAATGTAAGGAATCATGGATGACTTGGACTCTACCAAGTGAAATCTTATCAACGACCTCAACTTCACCTAGTGCAAGCTTCTAAAAATCTCAAATGGTTTTCATATCAACACCTTCTCCTTAATCCAACTTGGAAGTACAAACTAATGATCGAATTTCAATTAAACTTAAGTGCAATGACTAGCTGACCACACAAGACTTCCTCACAATCAACAAGGAAGCTAGTGAACTAGTATATTTGAGTCAAACAAGCAAACATCCGCAATTGCTTTCATCCAACTAAGCTACTTCTAACAACATGAAATGAAATCTACTCCTAGTAGAGATTGAAGAAACCATGCAATACTTCAAAGCAATATTAAGTAATTCACCATGATGAACCAACAATGAATTATCCATTACTTCAATAACATCATAGCAACAATTTGATCAAGTCTCTCCCTTGGCTAACCTACTCTAATCTAACTTCTCTCCTACTCTAATCTAATGGTCCTTAGCTAACCTCTTTCTAACCCTTTACAAATCAGGATGCCTTGGCCTTTTATAGATGTCCAATTACAACGAAGGGCCAAGATTCATTTGAAATCAAGGGCCAAGATTCATCCCTAGAAACCCTAATTAGGGTGTCCACATTTTCAACCAATTACATGAGGGCACCAAATCATGGGCCAATAAAAAAATTACAATGATTTCTCAACCAATGAAAAAATAAGACACTTGGCATGCTGTGATTTCTTGTGCTTAAAATTGGAATTTTCTGATTGAAGATTCGAACTTGATTGAACTTGTATCATGATGTTTCTTTTGATGCCTTGACCTTTGGAATTTTCTGATTGAAGATTCGAACTTGATTGAACTTGTATCTTGATGTTTCTTTCGATGCCTTGACCTTGTCCTTTGGTAACTTGGTGTGAACTTCTTTCCCACTTGCGATCTTTGAACTTGAGCTTGAAGCGCTCATTTGAGATCTTCTAAGTTGTTCCAAGGATGAATCTTGATTCATCTCTTTCTCCTTCATATCCACCTTTCGCTCTAGTTGCCCTTCCTTTCTTTCGTAAAATCCTCAATCTTGAACTTGACACCCTCTCCTTGTCAACCTGCAAGAGCAAAAACAAATGCCTTCATTTGATTTGATAAAATATTGCCATTAAAACTTTAAAATTTGATTATGTGAATTGAGTTAAGATTTCCTTGTTGTTGAGTTCAATTAACTTGATCACTTAAACCTTTAGATTGATTCCAACTTAGATTGTCATTGATTTCTCTCTATTACCAAGTTAGAATTTGCCATGAATTGTTCATTTATTAGCCACTGAATTCTATTTGATTGCCAATTTGATGTTTATTTAACCCTTGCCAACTAGTTATCTTAGAGTTTTCATTTGATTGTTAACTTAGTTGTATTTGTTTGTTACTTAGTTTGATTTTCCAATTAGGAATTGAAAGCAACAACACTACACTAGGAAAGCAACAAGAGACCAAGGGAAGTTCACCACTTCATTGGTAAACTTCGATCAATGGAGGACCCTCCTCAAAACCTAGCTAATATCAAAATTTCAAATCCTTACAATGTTGATCATGCCCAGATCTGCGTGAAAATAAAGGCAAATACCTTCACCATACCTATGGAAAATTACTAAATTCTTACCGTGCAAGTTGGAAAAAAGACAACTTTCAACACTCTCATCGATTTGGCAATGCTAGGACACGAAATTGCCCCTTGATCGCTTCCAAAAGGGTTAATTTGCCAATCCTAGAACTCTGATATGAAACTGAAGCTTGCAATTTGGGTGCCTCCAAGGAAATTCGATCTTGCTAAGGGTTTGAAAAATGGATTGCCAACACCTTGTTTGACTTGAAAATTTGCTCATCACAATGAATCCCTCTACTTGATGGTGAAAATCGCCATTTCCAGACTCAGATTTGCAATTAAAACCTTCAAATTCGGATGCCCTAGTGTATGATTTTCATGGAATGAGGGCTTGGAATGTTGCTCAATTCTGGTCGCTACCTCCTACCGATTTTTGCAAAAGCAACATGGAAAATCACCAAGGAAGAGGGCTGGAAGTGCCTTAAAAGAATTCGCTCCAGTCTGAAAATGGAATTTCAGACCCTAGGGCAAGAAAATTGATGCCAAATGAAGACTTCCTCTCCACCTAAAAATCACTCCTTGCTGTAAAATTCAGCCCTGCAAGAAAAATCAGAGGAAAAAACCCTTGTTTGTGTTTGAAATGACTTCCAAAATTCCACTTAAATACCCAACTTGGATGCCCAAAGAGGGACGACTTGCTTGGGGAGTTTAAATAATTGCAATTAAATCACCACCCTTGGATTAAAACCACATCAGGATCTTTCAGCCACCTTGAAAATAGGGCCGACTTGGGGGATTTAAATTAATTGCAATCATGTAGGTCCTCTAATAATTTCAAAATTGCCAAGCATGGGGGGTTTTAATTTTGCATTGATTTTATCACCATGCAAGCTCCAAATTTGTATCAAATTTTACCTAGCATGGGGCCCAAAACATTAAAATTAAAATTACCACTCATGGCCCCATAATTAATTTCGGAAAGTAACACGCTTAAAATTTGCATCGATTTTAACAAAGGCAAGAGGCTCAAGGAAACGTCTAGCTTGTGGGTCCAAATTTGGCACAAAAATCGAAATCTTTCAAGGAGCGAGAACAAGTTATAATTGGCAAGTTGGAAAAATAAAATGATGTCAAGGTTGGGTTGCCAAGAATAGGTCCTGTCAGAACCCCCAAGCCAAGAATCAAATTTGATGTAATAGTTGCCTTGCCAAGATTAAAAACTTGTATCAATCACCTTGCCAAAAATTAGAAATTTGCAAGAGGTGGCCTGCCAGAAATTAGAAATTGTAAGGGGTGGCCTTCCAAAAAATAGAAATTTTTAAGAGGTGGCTTGCCAGAAATTAGAAATTGTAAGAGGTAGCTTGCCAGAAATTTGAAATTGTAAGCAATGGCTTGCCAGAAATTAAAACTTGTAAGAAGTGGTCTGCCAGAAATGAAAATTTTTCAGCAAACTCTTTGTCCAAATTTCAAATACAATTTCGATTTTCAATTTTATTTCCAAATTTGCCTTGTATGATAAAAAACAATTAAAACGCCTTAGCCAAAATTAATTTTTACAAAATTTTCACCACTCAAGCCATGTAAAAAATTAAACACAAACACCATCCCCAAATCAAAATTTTGTACTAACTGGCTTGCTAGAAATTAAAGGTGAGGTGGGCATGATGTCAAAAAAAGTGTAAGGCTGAGCTCACTAAAAAATAAAACTTGTAAGGACTAGCTCACCAGAAATGAAATATTTGCATGAACCACCACGCCAGAAATTGAAAATTTGCATGGAATGGGCTTTGCCAAAAATTAAAACTTGCATGAGTCTGCTGCTGAAAATTAGAGAGTGCTAGGGTCTCGATGTTGAAAATTGGAAGGTGTGATAACTTTGATGCCAAAATTGGAGAAAGTGCAATAGTTGGATCGCCTAAAATGAGAGCTTGCGCGAGATTAAATCGCCGAAAATGCCAAATCAAATTGCCGAAAATTGACATTTATTACCATCTTATACTTTAAGTTATATTTGTATAAATACTTTTCAGGATGTTTGAGATAAGTTTCAACTTCATAGGAGTTAAGGTGCAGGTTCTAGATTTTGGGAGTTCTTCAAATATTTCAGTACTTAGCCAAATTTCAGGATTCAGAGTGCCTTCAATAGAGCTACCTCCCACAATCTATCTTGGCTTTCTAAGATCAAGTTGAAGGTGGAACAAAGATTTTTTAAAGGTTTGAACTTGTTTCATCGCAAATCCTTTGGTTTCAATTCCATGTTCCTGAAAAATTTAGCACAACTCTCGCCCATGTTCCAGACAGACTTGACTTCCCAGCATGCCAAAATTGCCAAAACCAACTCTCAAACTTAGAGACTTCAAAAAAAGAGTTGCCCATTAAGACCACTACTCCTACTGCTCTAGCAAAAGAGGGAGGTCCCCATTTGCAATGGGGCGATGGTGTGAAAACCTCTCAACAAGTAGAAAGAAATATTAGTGTCTAGTGTTGGAAGTCACTGACACAAAAATCATATATTTTGTTTTCAGCCATAAATCCAATACACAACGGTCCCTCAATAGGGTACAAAATCCCATGATCATTTGAGGATTTACCAAGTATATATGAAATGTCTCAGCAAAACTCTCTTGTTCACTGTCAAGTAATCTAGATACAATAATGAACAGAGCTCAAAATTGTCCACAAATGATTCGCTGAAAATTGTTATTCTCTAGTTGAAGCTACTTCCATCACTCACACCGCAAGGTCGCCAAATCCAATCAGAAACCTTGAACTCCCATAAAATGAATGCAATCATTATTATTCAGAACTTTGCCTATTCCAGAAGATGATACCATTTCAGGAGTCGTGAGGAAATCAAAAGAAAGTGATGTGTTCCAGTCAAGCACAACACCAAAACTTCAGACTCATGATATTAAAGCGCCGAACACTCATGATAGTGTAAATAGCATCACTAGTATCAGGCGCCAAACAATAGGGTAATTGCAGACATGAATCTTTACCCACGATAATGAAATGTTCCCTGCACTAAAATGCTTAATTTTATTCACGGGGATGATATTTCTAAACTTGCTGCCAATACAATAATTAGACCAAAGTGCTGATATGAAATACAATCAGAAAGCCACATAAATATTTAACTTTAATATTTTGTCCTACTATACGAGAATGAGGCCTTGCTTGAGTCGGCTCATTAAATTAGTACTCTTATATTCTTCCTTCCGCCAGTTAATCCACACACAAATTTGCAATTATAATCACCATATAAATGAACTCCTTTATTTATTCTACAAGTGATGTATAATAAACTCCAATAAACTCATGACAAATATATATTAAATATATACATTTCAATATCCTCGAGATAAATAAAATGTTCTCAATTTTTCCAAATAGAAACAAATCACCCCAGGTCTATAAATACCTTTATTACTGCAAATTTGTCTTCGAAAGAAGATTTCACAAATTTGGCCCAGATGTGAACTCCATTGTGAATCCACTCTAAGGAAGAGTCAGGCTTTCATCCAACCCTTGTTGATCAACTTAAGGTTTCCATTCCCAGCTTCTCATAAACTATCACACAAATTTGTCATATCAAATCCATAAGCATGCCTTACTACAGCCCCAAGAACCTCCTTATAAAGACCTCCAAGCACTTTCTAGAAGATTAGTCTGACATTAATATTTCTCATAACCAGAGAACTTTATTTAATAAAGTGACGTATTTTATTATTTTCTCTTTATTTTATAACTAAATTAATTTATTAAAGTGATCGCTTTTGAAACAGTATTAACTTTTTGGACAACTTAATCTTTAACTTAATTAAGTCAAAATTTTTTTGGGGACATTACAAATTGTCAAAACTTGGGACCTACTCATTAGTTAGGCCCTTGCTCATTGGTTAGTTGATAGAAATATGAAACCCTTGTCCATACTTGTTGTACAAAATATTAGTTGCATTAAAGAAAAATATTGATACTAGTCCATCTTCAGTCTCGCCAAATAGGATGCAAAAAATCCATTTTATAAAAACACTTTGGAGGGTTAACCTTGCAAGCACTAGGTAAATTAGCTTATCCACTCCTATATATCTGTAAACATGATGGAATTTTCTGTAATGTCCCCTTCTTGAGCCAGACATGATGAGACTAGTCGTTAGCCCATTTTGTCATGGTCCCGAGGGCTAACCAAGATTTCAGAGGGATCCTGAGGCTATTTGGCCTAGTCAAATTTAATTACACGCCAAATGGGTTCGTTTGATGGGTTGTGGGGAAGACTTACTATTTTTAGTAAGCCGACAGGGGATACAGTGCCTTCATCTTTCAGTGATGGGATGAGATGCATTTTGTCGAGCTCTTTCCGACGAGCTATTATATGTGGGATTCCGAGTTCATTTGGTATATATTTTTAATGTTTGAAGTTATAACTATAAAGTGACTATTTAAATTAAATACTATATCATTTTATAAAGTCACTTTATAAAAATTCTAGTCCCCCCCTTTAAAAGACATACATGGGCTTTTCTTAAAAAGAAAAGTGATATTAAATCTGTGCACTATCCCACATTGGCGAGGGGGAAGGAAGAATTAGCGTGAAAGAGTTTAAAAGAGAGGTGCTAGCTCTCATTTGGGTAGACTGAATATGATATCGAAATGCTGAAGATTGTTGGAATACTGAGATAATCGTTTGGAGGTTTGCATTTGAGGGCTTTGAGGACGTTTCTCCTCCTGGCTAACATCTTCTTCGCTGTTGTAACTATACGGTCAGGAAGATTCGAAGGGGCTTCAAGGTGTGAATTAGTTCATAGAAATCCATCTTTATTTACAGTGTTGTAGATCCAGACTAGACGTTTTTGGGAAGCTATTGTTAAAGAATTAGTTCTTGTTGCTGGGTTCGATTTCTACATGCTAGTGTCAAGAGCCACATGAAGTTCGAACAATAGTGAAGGCTTGTTTCTCTATTGTATTGATTTGTTGTTTAATACCCTGCCGGCCATTCTGAGACTTACAAAGACAAAGCTTCAGGTAGACGCCCATTCCTGTAGATGCTACTTGGAGTTGGGATGATATCAAGGCTGCCGTATGATTGGACTATGTTTAAGGAGTTGTGAATCAGTATGGGATACAAACGAACGCTCGGGTCTGCATATTCACCAACAATAAGAGCGTCGTCGAGTGTTGGGAAGGAGAGAACGTGAGGTGGGGTTTCGCTGTAGTAGAAATCTCCAAATATATATAAACACTGGAGCATACTTTGGTATGCAATTGACCTGGAATTGACTTGGAATTGGAAAACGGGAATTGGTATAGGCCAATTCCAATTTTGGTCCAAAATGAGCATTCTGCAATTCCACCTCGGAACTTTGGATTGGAATTGACTCATGGAATTGGAATTGAGAATTCAATTTTGAGAGTGGAAACCAATTCCTATTTTCCAATTCCAGGTCAATTCCAGAAAATAAACGGACCCTTAGTTGTAAATATTTCTTAGACCTGGTGCATATTGTTTAAGTTTTTAAATACAAAAAAATATGAACTATTGTGTATGTTTGAGCATTTAGTTGTGTAAGAAGTTTCATCATTGTATAAAAATCAGTTTATCTATCAACAGTATATGCATGTCTTACTCCAAGTAAACATTATTAAACAAACCTTAACATCACACTGAGAAACACAAAACAGAGGGAATAGCTTGCAAAACAACTGTTTGACATAAATACCGAGAGTCCAAGAACAAAAAAAAAATTGAACTGAACAAGGGGGTGACATCTCAGTGGTATCAGAGCTTTAAAATCCTCTAGCCTGTGGGAGAGGAATTAAAATTTTCTTGTGAGACTATAGCAGTGCCGGAAACATGAATATTTGAGTATGCTACAGGAGACCAGGCCTTATAATTTTCGTAACACAAGAGCCAGGCAGAACAGGGATCAAAATAATCAAGTGGAACAATCTGAATAATCTATACAGGTTGACATAGAGGACAACCACTCAAAGTTCGGGGAAGAGGTTATTTTTGAACAAGTTGAAAACATGGGGGACAGGAATGCAGGTGATCCCGATGAGTCAATGTTTGGACAGCCGATGGACACTTTGGCACAACAGAACCAGCGAATGGAAATGTTAATGCAATTGATGGCAAGACAAATGGGAGTTAATGTAAATAAAAGTACGGGTGGTAATAATGGTGGGAATCATGCTGACCAAAATGAGCAAAATTGACTGATTGGGGGTGCACATGTAGCTGATAATTTTAACTGAGTACCTAGGCCAGTGAGAACCACATGCTCTAGGCCCATTGTTCCAAACTTTCCACCAAGGATTTTGGTTCAGCAGGAACAAGAACCGTAGATTAGTGATTTACAGGTGCAATTCAGGAGAGATTGAGTGGCCGGGGGAGAAGACTTTATGACATCTATCACTCTCTGAGAGTACACAGATGTGAGGCTCAAGTGCATGCCCATAATAGGCAATAGAGGACAACAGATAGACTTGCAAAACAAAGTTAGTAAACTTTCTTTGCCTTATTTTGATGGGTTCGGAAAGACAACCACAAGAGTTTGGGTTCAAAAGGTTGACATGTATTTTCAGTTGAACCCCGTGCCGGAGGAAGAGGCCATAAAGTTTGCAGCATTTACATTTAGATGGTTTAGCGCATGAATGGTGGCACCATGACATGATTACAATGGGTCACAATTAGATCACATCATACATTGATTTCACGGAGATGTTAATCGAGAGATTTGACACTAAGGATCCTGAATTACACTTTAAAGAATTGGCACAACTGAAACAAATGGGTACAATGGATGCATTTATTGCATAATTTTAGAGGCTATCGGTTGTGGTCATAGATGTGTCACCTAGGAGATTGTTGATGCTATTCATGGATGGTCTCATAGAACCCTTGAGAGGTTGGATTAAGGGACTTAATCCAGCTACTTTATAGGAGGCCTTTAAGAAGACAAGAGACTTAGAGCCTTCCACCTCTAGGGACAAATTTTATTCTAAGGGGACTACTTACAAGAAAGACAAAGACAAGAAGAGTTTTCAGAAAGAATAACCCCCTAGGACTGAAACAAAAAGGATGGACAACGATCTGCCTAATGAATTAAGGAGGAAGAAACATTGTTTCCATTGTAGGGAACCTTGGGATTTATCACATAAATGTCCAATGAAGGCAAAGGCAGCCCAAATAGAATATTTTTCAGCAGAGGAATCAATTTCTGAGGATGAGGAAACATAGTTGGATTCAGAGGACATCAATGAGGCGAAACCCACAGGAGAGGAATCAGGTGATGGGAAGGTTATTGCATGCCATTCAGGTGATGATCAGGTAATAACCTTCAAGGTGAGGAGTGTGATACAGGGGCAACAAGTCATTACCTTAGTGGACATAGGTGCTACCCACAATTTTATTTTAGAGAGACTGGCTCATTGGACAAGACTTCAGACTGAAGGGCATGGAGGGTTCAGAATGATCGTTGCTAGTGGACATAAGATGCATAACACTCGTGTGATTAAGGATATGCATTTACGGATGGGAGATTATGAGATGGTAGGAAGATTTTATGTAGTAGACCTGCAGGACTACAATTGCATCTTGGGCATGACCTGGATGAAGACACTCCATGAATTTATCTTCAACCTTGATAGGATGGATTTGAAATTTAAACATCAAGGTAGGAAGGTGGTGATTAGAGCACTTATAGATGCGGGGATACAGGTGGTGTCACTTAGGCATATGGAGAGATTATTATAGCATGATCAGGTTTAGTGGGCAATCGACATTGTGATATCATCAGAGGATAGTACGCAACAAAAGCATGATTATCCCCCGCAGATACAGGAACTCCTAGACAAACACTCCAAAGTGTTTGATGATTTACCACTCGGTAGGCCACCGGATAGGGGCATGGAGCACGTCATAGAGCTTGAAGAAGAGGCAAAGGCAGTCATTATCACACTTTATAGGCACTCGAAAAGGTATAAGGAGGAAATTGAGAAGGCTATCAAGGAGCTTCTTGAGATGGGATATATCAGGTCTAGTAAGAGCCCATTGGCTTCAGCTGCTGTTTTGGTCAAAAAGAAGGATGGAACATTTTAGATGTGCATAGACTACATGGAGCTTAATAAGAAAACTATAGAAAATAGGTACCCTCTTTCCCAGAATTGATGAGCTGATTGATGAGCTTCATGGGGTATGCTATTTTTCGAAAATTGATTTGAGATCCAGTTACCATCAGATTCCGGTTAGGGACAATGACATTGAGAAGACTGCCTTCAAATGTCACTTTGGGCACTTTGAGTTCTTAGTCATGCCTTTCGGTTTGACTAACGCACCTGCGATTTTCTAGTCTTGTATGAACAAGATATTCAGGGATCAGTTGAGAAGGTTCGTGTTGATCTTCTTTGATGATATTCTCATTTACAACAGGACTTGGGAGGAGCACTTGCAACACTTTCACATTGTTGATGTTTTTATATTCTAACAAGGAATATACAATCTATAGAGATCTTTCATAAACTAAGCACAGGATATAAATAAGTAATCACAAAGAGAGAGAGATAGTACCCGGAAGTCAAATTTTGGAAAGCCTTCAATCTCTCCAATGTGTCTTATGTGAATATCGAATTAGCCCACCTAGGGCTTCTACCAAGTCTGGTTCAAAACCTGCTACTAATCAGTGCTCAGATTTGGTCCATACTGCACTATAAATATACATAAGATGTCCTTAACATTGTTATCTATAATAGATAAGTTCCTGAATCTTCCCTTTGAATAGACTGACATTTTGCTCTCTCTATGGTGTCTACTAATTGCAGGTTTGAATGCAATTTTCAGTGCCTGTACTAAATCAATTCGCACATCCAATTGAGACTTAACACGGAGATTCAAATACTGAATTGACTCAGCTATTCCAAGTTTGCCAATTCAAGAATGATATCAGAATTTCAAGTGCTGGACATAATTCGCTCTTATTTAATCCTTGATCCAAAGCCTTGAACTCGCTCTCTAAATTCGCTCATCAAGGTGGATACAATGCTAATCAACCAAGCATAATTCGCTGCTCTATGGATTCGATGCAAGGAAGAGATCAATGTTTAATGCAGATTTGAATTTTGAAGGAAGAAGCACATGTTATGTTTTTGATATGCTTTTCCTTCAAGGATTCGATTGCATATATATGGGTGTGTTTTGGAAACTCTACCTCTTCTAGAGGCAGCCGACTTGGGCCCTTCCAAGTCTTTTAAATAAAATACCTTTATTTATTGTCCCATACATAAGCCAACTTCTTTAGCAATAATAATAGCCAACAATAACTTATATAATTTATTATTGCAAGTCGTCCTCTTGTCATTTTACTTTAACATTATTATTTCAAGATCAAAACATTAACATACATTGTGTTGAGTATATTGGAGAGGGAGTCCTTGTATGCGAATATGTCAAAGTGCGAGTTTGGGATGGCAGAGTTACTTTATCTTGGGCACATCATTACTGCTAAGGACGTTCGTGTGGATCCAGAGAAGATCAGTGCTATTATGGATTGGCCTCCACCCAAGAATATTTCACATCTCTAGGGATTCATCAGTTTATGTGGTTTCTACAAACGTTTCGTGAAGGGATACTCGCAACCTGTGGCCCCTCTTACAAATTTAACTCGGAAGGATGCTTTCGAGTGGACTGATAGGTCACAACAGTGTTTCGACAGGTTCAAACAGTTGATGAGTTTATGCCCTGTGTTAGCCACTCTGGATTTCACGAGACCCTTCGAGTTACATTGTGATGCGTTAGGAGAGGGAGTTGGTGCAGTATTGATGCAGGATAGGCACACGATTGCATATGAGAGTAGAAAATTAAGGGGATTTGAGCGGAGTTACAACATTTATGACAAGGAAATGTTAGCTATCATGCACACATTGGCTAAGTTCAGACAATACTTAGTGGGCAACAAGTTTATAGTCAAAACAGATCATAACAGTCTGAAGCATTTCCTTGGGCAGCGAGAGTTGAATGATAGGTAACAGAAATAGGTCAGCAAACTACAAGCGTACAACTTTGATATAGTCTTTGTTAAGGGGAAAAGTAATATAGTTGCTGATACATTATCCCGGAGACCGCATTTATGTGCTATTGGAGCATTAGCAGATAATTGGAGAGAGTTGAATACAACTGAGTATGCTAAATATGATTGGGCGACATGTATCATAGAGGGCCTAGTGCAGGATGAGGAGTACATGGTAGTTAATGATTTGATTATGCACAAAAATAGGATATGGTTGGTACCTGATTCTACTATGAAGCAGAGAATTCTTAGAGCCTTCCATAATTCACCCATGACAGGACATCAGGGTTATTTTAAGACATATAGGCAGGTGACAGAGCACGTTGCTTGGAAAGGGCTCAAGGCAGATGTTTTGCAGCACGCCAGGGAATGCACAGTATATCAGCAGAACAAACACGAGCATTCTTTTCTGGGTGGGTTATGTTGGATGATATTAGAATTGGGTACTACTGATGCTGTTGGCATTCATGTTTTGTCACTGATGTCAACATATGTTTCTGTGTAGTGAACAAACTGGTTATTACCACTGTGTGATGACTGACAGAAGTGTACGAACACTATACTGATGAATCAGAACGAGCGAAGATGAGGATATGAAGAAGGATGTGTGATGACCTTATTCCTAATGTCGCTTGGCTTAATATTGCATATTGGAGATGTTATAGATGTTTTAGTGAAGACTGGTTTCTGGATTGTGATAGTGATGCTTGACAGAGCAAGTCTCTGTGTTTTGGGGATATCTAACATGCGATGATGATTCAGGTAATGCGAGCTTAAGAGATGACAAAAGGCATATTGAGGAATGTTTGTTGTTGATCGCAAGTCGTGTGATTGTTGGTGACGTCAGCTGTGGCGTGTATTCTGGAGACCTATTTGGGGCCGACTTCAGAGATGTAGTGTGCATTATGGATTGCGAGCGTGGATTGCGGATCTTGGATTATATCTGATGTATTGTAATTGATGTTTACTTGTTTAGGTACCTTGTGTATCTTAGCAAGTGGTTAAATAATTATTTGTATATTGGGAAAGCTTAATTGGCCGACCTAATCAATTATTGTAATAGGGTATATATGAGAGATCTTTTCTTTTGAAAAGATGTGATAGTGGGATGATGAGAAGGTAATTGAAAAGACAGAGAAGTTCGGAAGCTGCAAAGCTTGATTGACTGCTGGATGTAGAGTAGAGTTTGTGATTATAGTACTTCATTGGAACTGACCAAGCAAAGACAGTTGCTATCAAACAGTGACTTGATTGTATATTTCTTATATACACTTGTTCGGATTGTAAATCCTTGAGGGTGGCTTTAACCTTCTTTGGGCAGTGTGCCTGGGCAGTGAGCCCACTGTTACTCTTGACTCCTAACAAGGTCTGTCCTTTAACATGGACTGTGTACTGTAATGTTGTAATAAGCTCTTAACAGGGCTAAGTCTTTTAACAGGGATACTATACTCTTAGTACATCTTTTGTGGGTGCTAATTCCCACCGGGGTTTTACCTTTAACAGTGTTTCCTCGACAACAAAGGATTGTGTTATTGTGTTGGCATTTATTGTGTTATCATTTGAATTGAAGTTTTGGTTTATAAAGTTTAATGTTTAACAATCTATCTCACAAGTGATTTACCCCCCCTCGTAGTTGTGCTTGTGGACTGTTATTCCTAACAGGTTATTGTAGCCATTGCCCATCCCTAAGAGGAAATGGGACAACATATCCATGGATTTTATCACAGGCCTACCTAAGGTCCAAGGTAGGGATTACATCTATGTGGTGGTGAATCACTTGACTAAGTACACACACTTCTTTGCCATTGCATCCACATACATCGTAGTACAGGTAGCAGGATTATTCTTCAGGGAGATATTTAGATTGCATGGGTTACCCAAAACTATTGTTAGTGATCGAGACAACAGGTTCATGAGTCTTTTCTGGCAGGAGCTTTTCAGGTTGTGGGGGACAGGGCTTACCCCGAGCACTAGCTACCACCCTCAAACCAATGATCAAATTGAAATAGTTAATAAATGGGTTGAGGGGTATCTTCGTAATTACATAGCAGGGCAACAAAAGACATGGGTAATAACGAGTACTGCTACAACGCTACATACCACATGTCTATTCAGATGACACCATTCATGGCTCTCTACGGATATGATTCTCCGAGTTTCTTAGGTTTACTGTTCAGTGATAGCAGGGTACCCAGGGCCAGAGATCTGTTGCAGGAGAATCATGATATCGTGAGATCTTTGAGGGAGAACATGCAAAAGGCACAAAACCAACAGACAGATCAGCATAGAGTAGAGCAATCTTTCGAGGTGAGTGATATGGCTTACCTCATGCTACAACCCTACAGGCAATCCTCCCTTAAGAGGAGTAGTGCAAAAAAGTTGAAGCCTTGGTACTATGGGCCTTTTAGAGTAATCAAGAGGATTGGGGAGGTGGCCTATGAGTTAGAGTTGTTGGTGGATAGCAAGATACATAATGTATTTCATGTGTCACGCCTCAAAAAGGCACTGGGACACAATGTGGTGCCTTTAGTAGAGTTGCCTCCTATTGATGATGAGGGGAAGTTGGTATTGGTTCCTGAGGCTATCTTGGACACTAGAGAACACATGCTTTGGAGGAGGACTACTAGAGAGTACCTGGCGCAGTAGAGAAATTTACCGAGTGAGGATGCCACATGGGAGAGTGAGGACATCTTACAACATCCAGAGTTGAGATTGCTTGAGGACAAGCAATTTCAAGGAGGGCGAATTGGAATATCCCCTTCTTGAGCCAGACATGATGATACTAGTCGTTAGCCCATTTTGTCATGGTCCCGAGGGCTAACCAAGACTTTAGAGGGATCCTGAGGCTATTTGCCCTAGTCAAATTTAATTACAGGCCAAATGGAGTTCGTTTGATGGGTTGTGGGGAAGACTTACTAGTTTTAGTACGGCGACAAGGGATGCAGTGCCTTCATCTTTCAATGATGAGATGAGATGCGTTTTGTCAAGCTCTTTTCGACGAGCTATTATATGTGGGATTCCGAGCTCATTTGGTATATATTTTTAATATTTGAAGTTATAACTATAAAGTGACTTTAAATTAAATACTATATCATTTTATAAAGTCACTTTATAAAAATTCAAGCCCCCCCTTCAAAAGACATACATGGGCTTTTCTTAAAAAGAAAAGTAATTTTAAATCCATGCACTATCCCACATTGGCGAGGGGGATGGAAGAATTAGCACGAAAGAGTTTAAAAGCTAAGATACCGGATTCCTCTGTTGAGGCCCGGATCCTGGTTCTGGTACGATCCGGATCCTGGTTCCTCCCGGATTCCTCTTGGATTCCTCCAGGGTTCTGGAATGGAATTCGGGTTACCTGTGGATTCCTCAGAATGGAATCCGGGTTCAGTGAGGAATCCACAGGGAACCCGGATTCCTTTCCAGAACCCTGGAGGAATCCAAGAGGAATCCGGGAGGATCCATAGGAATCCAGAAAGATCTGCCGGAATCCAAAATCTGGGCATCCAAAAACAGGCCCACATTGACTTTTATTTTTTATTTTTTTAATAAATAAAGTCAAACTAAACCTAATTTGACCCTTCTAAACCCTAATTTGACCCTTTTATGCTTGTGATTTAAATTTTCAACATGTAATGACAATTTGAGACTTTTGCGAAGTATGAATATGATATAATCATATACTGACAATTATGGATTATCATTTTATCATTATGTCATATGAGAATCACGCTTCTAACTTATTATTATCATTATATGTTTCAACTTTGAAGTTTTGAACTAATGATGAATGAGCATTGACATGTTAAATGTATGGCATCTATGAATATACATACATATATAAATTTATAATATATATATATATATTTTTCAAAAATGTCTATATATATACCTGCGGAACCAGGATCCGGCCCAAAATTTTTTTTGCCGAATCCCCGAACCCGATCCCAAATCTGAACCAGAATCAAGATCGGCTACTTAGTTTAAAAGAGAGGTGCTAGCTCTCATTTGGGCAGGCTGAATATGATATCGAAATGCTGAAGATTGTTGTTGGAATACTGAGATAATTGTTTGGAGGTTTGCATTTGAGGGCTTTGAGGACGTTTCTCCTCCTGGCTAACATCTTCTTCGCTGTTGTAACTATACAGTCAAATATCTTCTTCGCTGTTGTAACTATACAGTCAGGAAGATTCGAAGGGGCTTCAAGCTGTTGTATCTATACAGTCAGGAAGATTCGAAAGGGCTTCAAGTGTGAATCAGTTGATAGAAATCCATCTTCATTTACAGTGTTGTAGATGCCAGACTGGACGTTTTTGGGAAGCTATTGTTAAAGAATTAGTTATTGCTGCTGGGTTCGATTTCTACACGCTAGTGTCAAGAGCCACATGAAGTTCGAACGGTAGTGAAGGCTTGTCTCTCTATTGTATAGAGCTGTTGTTTAATACCTTGCTGGCTGTTCTGAGACTTACAAAGACAGAGCTTCAGGTAGACACCCATTCCTGGAGGTGGTACTTGGAGTTGGGATGATATCAAGGCTGCCACTCTGATTGGACTGTGTTTAAGGAGCTGCGAATCAGTCTGGGATACAAATGAACACCCGGGTCTGCATATTCACCAGCAATAAGAGCACCGCCGAGTGTTGGGAAGGAGAGAACGTGAGTTGGGCTTTCGCTGTAGCAGAAATCTCCAAATATGTATAAACACCGGAGCAGACTTTGGTACGCATATGCATTGCAATTCCTTGATATATTAAGAATGAATGAGGACATTAGCTGTCAATATTTCTCATACGTGGTGCATTTTGTTTAAGTTTTTACATACAGACAAATATGAACTACTGTGTATGTTTGAGCATTTAGTTGTGTAAGAAGTTTCATCATTGTATAAAAATCTGTTTATCTATCAGCAGTATATGCATGTCTTACTCCAAGTAAATATTATTAAACAAACCTTAACAGCACACTGAGAAACACAGAACAGAGGGAATAACTTGCAAGGCAACTGTTTGACATAAATACCAAGAGTCGAAGAACAAAAAAAAAAAATCTGGCATTGGCCTACAGTGCAGCGGTTGCTGCTTCTCTTTGTAATAGTATGATCTTGTGTTCAATTCCCGAAATGGGAGTTTAAATAAACTTAATATAAAAAAAAAAAATTTGAACTGAACAAGGGCGTGACATCTCATTTTCTCAAATTTTAAAGAAATTTTCTTTTTATCTTAGATACTTGGAAAAGAACCATACTCTTAACAAGTGTTTCCAATCTAGATTTGTGTGCTTGCCTAGTTGTCCTCTAGTTGTGGAATTTTTCATCTACTGAGAACCATTAAACATTGCACTTGGAGAACTCATGAAGGCAATATAATACCTTGAGCTGAATTTATGTTTTCAGTTGCTGCAAATACCATTGGTAACTATCATAGATTGCCAACCTTAGGGCATCAATGGTGGGCAATAAGTTGTTCTATTGACCAAACCTTTGGTAGCCATCATAGAATGTAAGCTAGAGGGCATTGTTGAGAGATGGCTCCTAGATTTACATTTTAAATAACAATGAACCGCAATATAATGATCAGGTAGGTGATGTTTTTATATTACAATGAGTTTACCAATTTTGCTTGTATAATAAAATCCCATAACCCTCTAGTCCAAATTATGTCAAACATTATTATTATAGCTCTCTCTCTCACCAGTTCACAGATTTTTTCTTAAAAGGTCTAAGATTACCAGGAAAAGTCCAGAATTCTTGTAGCAATATCAATTGCCTCAATGCAAGGTGCAAAATGTATTGTGATTACTCTCTACAAAATCTACAAAACCCTTTTTTGATCTTACTTTATTCAGGAGAATATGTGATTTAAAATTAAGATCGAATGGAAAAACTCTCGAAGTGCTTGGATGTGCACCCAAATGCTGCCACAATAACATTGAATATTCAATTATTTTTTAATAAAAATTCTGTTGGGGTTACAAACTTCTTATGAATGACACAAATATTTGATTGCAGCATAGTGACTTGCAAGTCACAAAACCAGATTTATTCTCTATATGACAAATTGACCCTGAATAAGAATGGAAAATATATCTTCCGTATTTACAGCTATACATATTTATTATTTAATAAAAATAATTTAAAACGATGTATAGTTTAGTAAAGAAGGGTCCCATAGTCACTCATTAGTCTTTGAATTTTCCTTAGTGCAAACAATTTGTTTGCATAATTTTTTTTGGTACGAATTGCTTGCAATATAACAAACTTTGTGGAAAGAAGTTAAATAATATATTATTAGTGTAGATATGTTGAATACATTTATGTGCAACTTGCATTTCAAAACTGCAAATAAAAGAACTTAAAATTAAATTAAATTTATGGAGTGGTGATTCCTTAGGAAGAGTAATCACAATTCCAACTAGTGGTGGGGTACTCAGAGTACGCAGCAACTTTTTGAAGTCAATTTATTCATTTTGTTTGGGAAATACACGTGTAGTTATTGATGTGCACATACACTCGTTGCGTGTACTCTCCATGGGACCACAAGGCTTAACTCACGTATTTTCAATAGATCTTGGTATGTAGGTTTGATAAAATATTTTCCTAAAATTTAATTACATTATTCTATATTTTTTCAAATCTTGTGCTTGATACATTTGTATTTTAAATGAGAGGTTCATCTTATCCTTGGAAGTTAGTAATTGAGGGCATGCATAAGGAAAATATTGTGTTCTTGTATAAGGTTCATTATTGGGAAGGAAAAAAGAGGCTACAACAAATTACTCTTGGAATTTAGAAAATGATTGAAGTTGTTAATCTTGATTTAAAGTAGTTATAAGTGTACTTACAAAATTAAGATAATTTTAATGGCATTCTTGAAGGAGATCTAGTTAACTGTTATAGTACAACAATGAGCTCTAAATTGTTGAGTTGGTTATGTTTCTTCTTGTGACATTTAGCATTTTAGTTCAACAAGGATTTAGGATGTACATACAACTTTATGATAGTGTATTTAAATCTCAAGTAGAGGAACTTCCTAAAAATCAAGTGGGAGGTTCCAATTCTAAGGGATCTTATCAATTGGAAACTATGGCTGCCCAAGTGCAAATTGGGTTGTGTTCTGTTGATTCTCATATGGAAAAGGAAGATAAAATGAAGCATATCGAATCATTGATAAAGCTCTTAATAATATTTTATGCTGTAAAATGATGTTATCTTTGGAATTGTCATGAATTATCTACAATTTGAACCAGTTTTTCTCTTTCCCTATTAACATATCTAGCCACAAGAAGTTTAACTATTGTAGAGATATGGGGTGTTCACCTTAATTTCATCAACTTTCCTAACTTTCTATGACATTTCTGACTGCAAAAGTTTCGCCATTCTTAAAAATACAAGTTATTCGCTTTAATTTCTGTGGCCTAGGCCCCATTAGTTCACCATTTGTCGTTTAAAGATTTTTTTTTCAGGGACAAAATAAATTGTCTCACTTTGCCATATGTTCTTTTAATATTTTTTAATTTTGAAAACTCTGTCGATTGACAATAGAAACATGTATGCTCTTTTCAAATGGTCCATCAATTGACAATTAGTTGGGACCCTATCCAACTACCCAAACGTCTTATATATACTCTACAGACTTTAGGTTCAATGGTTCAATTCATGGGATTGTTCAATTTTTTTTTAGTTGGGTTCATTTTAGGTTTGTCGATACAAAAACATTTAAAATCATAAATGCATACATATTTGCAGCAGTAATTAAGTTCAAAATACACCACCATATAAATGGTTAAATATTAGTCAACTTGAATGTCATGATATATATTAAACTTTAAAGTTAAAAAAATAATATCAAGTGTCAACAATTAGCCATCATTGATCAAATATCATATGGGTTATCAAAAATTATCATCATCCATATTAGATCTATATTGTGGTAAATTAGAAGAATCACAAATAGTGCCATTGGCATTGGCACTAGTGCGAGCATTGAGACTAACTCGCTCATGCTCACTTGGTGGCTTATAGTCATCGTCAACTTTAAATGCAACAAAGTAGGCAGGGGAAGAATCTAAGTCAATACACTTTGATTTGATATACCACTTCCTTGTCTCCCTTTCTTTGTAGCCATTTTCTTTGTGTGTAAGGAGTAGAGAGTTTGGATGTTTTGTATGTGGCACTTTAGGGTTGGGGGCGAATGACACTTTGTAGAGTGAAAAAAAGGTTAAAAAATTTGCAAATTTGCAAATTCGCTAGTTAGGTGTGTGAGGAGGCAAAATTCTTTTTAGGTTTACCTTGGGTTTGTACGGGCTGAACCCAGTTTTTTGGCAAAATCCTGTTTGGACCCACAATGGATTGGATCTAACCCTCAAACCACGTTCAAATCAGACTGGAACATGAGGCTTCCTAAGTGTGATCCAACTACATAGGACTTCTAAGAATGTATGAAATTTTGAAGTGTAAATGACATAATTTTTAGTAGTTAATCCTTCTAAATACATCAATAAATTGTGATTTTCATTTTTAAAAATAAAATTTATTTGTAACTATAATTGTTCAAGCAGAAACATGAAGTATATTTTTTTTGGTTTTGATAGTTTTAGTTGGTGATTGAAGAGTTGGGGCTACCAAGTTGGTGTAGGTCAAGGAAAATTTAAAAAGTGACATTTTTAAAATATATCATTAATATACTTGTAATGGGGAAATTTGTATATTTTTGTTATTTTAATTTAGTTTTGTGTTTAGCTATTGAGTCCTACAAGTGCAATAGATTGATGCAGAAAATTAATGCATACGGCTCAATGTATCAATCAGAGTAACACGGGGACGCGTCCCCCCCCCCAATCCCCAACGCACCCGGGACGGGGGGACGCCGTTCCCGCGTTCCCAGCGGCGCCACCAATCAGCCACCAATCGTTGGGAACGTGGGGACGTCCCCACGTCCCCCTTTTGGGAACAGGGACTTCCAGACGTCCCTCGACCCCAAAAGGGGACGTACGGGCGTCCCCCATCAAAGCACAAAAAAAAAGCAATTTAAAAAAAAAAAACACAACATTATTTAATTGCTAAGT
>MU226532.1:734370-744469 GCA_018584345.1 Thuja plicata
AAACGAAGAAGGACCTTATCCAGTCCTTAGCAATTAGGCTTTCCTTGTCCCTGAATCAGTATTAAAGGGTATGGTGTTCAAGTAGTTATTTCAAGCACTGTGATTCATACAAGAAAAAGTGCTAACACATTTCTCTTTCTGCCTATCCGAGCTGGCCTTTGGAAGGTTGCCTGGCAACGATCTTGCCTCGTCTTTTGACCTCGCAGTTCTTTACCTTTTCTTAACATGCTCGTTGGAAGCTCTCATGTGTTGCAATAAACTGTTTATTTTTCAACATATCAAAAGACATATTATCTGTTGATTAAAATTTTAATTCAAATAAAACTTAATTATTCCTGATAAGTTTTTAAGTTCAATGCTTGGCTGTCCTATGCCAATAGAAGCCATGAAATATATGCTTCTAAAATGTTGTTTTTAATTGTGTTGCGTTCTTCCTATGGATCTTTTAGTACTCTTTCTTTTCCCATTAAATCCTATCCAACCTAGTTAGGACACCTTCATGTCTTAAATGCTTGCCAACTACCTGATACATTTAGTTTTAACTCTGAGGATATAAATGTAATAACCTTGGCATCACTCATGCATTTATAAAAGATTAGACATTGGTGAAGGTAGCAGCAATCGACATTATTCATAAAATGTTCAAATTTCCTCCATGCATAGCATACCACTCCTTTAGTAAACATCTCTTCCAAATTTAGGACTTTTCTTGCCCCCAAAATTCCATTTCCCAAAATGAATTGCACTCGCACCTTTCGTTTTACCTAGCAATACACATATCATGCACACTCTATTGTTCAAAACTTCAATCTTCTCATAAACATGGTTGGTCTAAAAAATAAACTACCATTTATGTTGAAAATCCCTTAAAAGCTGATCGAAATCAACTTTTAACTCCGCACGATATTGCTGATGCAATTTGGGCCCAAGGAAACTGTATGAGAAACCAGAACTGATTATATAGAAACCAGTTTACTGAAGTTGCTGCTTATGGTGGCCAACCAGCAGGAAATAATCAGCGACATGAATACTGACAGTGATGTTTTGATTCTATCATCGAAATTCATAAAAATAGCCTAAGAGTAAGGACATCTACTCTTTGCTCTCTTTGGACAATGCCACGTCGAATCTTTGACATCATTTACAAACAGTTTGAACATTTAATTCAGCACTAGTGCTGTCTATTCATAAGAGAGAGCTCCGGCAACATGGGAAACAGAGGCCCAAACTACAACAGGTCAGTCAGCAAGAAATAATTCTCAATCCTTGGCAGCCACTACAAGGGAAAGCCTGGAATCACCAACCTCGTTGCTAGTGTGGTCCAAAGAAGCAATAGATTTTTCATGTTTCCAAGTTTTCTGTTTAAAAGTTCTCCTTGTAAAAAAATAGTTTTACCTCTCTTTGTAAGTTCCTTGGTGCACTTGGAAACAGCACGTTTGTATTACCTAGATCTTCTTTGTAAAAGTTAAAAATTAAAATGATGTTCATGGCAGGACCGTATTTATGCCTTATGCCTCCTCCACTGCAATAATTTTTTATTCTTATATAGTAAGTGGATACTAGCAACATACGTGGAGAGGGACATTCGTTGGGATCCATGACGTTCCCCCTATCTTACTTAGAAAATGAGGAATTTGGTATGTCTCATCAGGACATAGTTCTGTAAGCTTGGAAATCCTCCTGTGGTCATACTTCCGAGTCTGTTCAACCCAGGACAAACCCAAACCCTTAAGAAGTATTAAAAAGTGAAACCTACTAGAAAAACAGAAGATTGCTGACACATACATAAGCAATTTTGGAGAGCTCGGTAAAGTGATGCCTTAGAACATAAAAAGCATTGCTTTTTTGGATTGTATTTTTCTGCTTTATTATTTCTTGTCCTTATCCATTGCTATTACTGAGTTAATTTTGAGCCAAATTATTATCTGTATTCACTTATTTTGTATTCACTTATTTTGCTGTTAGAATCCATCAAAATAAGTTAATTTAGTGTGCAGTTAGAATCCTTGATATGTAAGTATGCTCGACAACTTGGGCTTTTTGCATTGCATACTACCTTATTGGGCCTTATCCATGCAGGCATTGATTTCAAGACTTCTATGTATTTGTGTTTTAGTTTGGATTTGATAGAAATGTGTATGTACATTGTTTTCTTTACTTTGTTACTGCTTTCACGTTTTAAAAGGTTTTGAGTGAATACAGGGAGAGGAAGAGGTGGCAACAACCAAGAGCAGCTGTTATGCAAGACAGACATCTTCCTATGCGAAGCGTTGAATTGAAAAATAGGTCAGTGTATTAATTTCTGTATAGCATCATCATAGAATTATAAGCTGTCAATGAATGTGGTTTCTTTATTGCTTTATGTTTTTCAGTTTTTGTTGCTGGTTTGGTTAAGTTTCAGGTTCGGATTTTGCCAGGATAATGATTTTTTTTGGGGTTCAGAATCTCTGTACTTACACACATAATAATGATTTTTTATATACGAATGGAATTGGGTCTTTTTTCTTGTTGGCTTCTGCAGCACTCCTGTTGATGAAATTAAGAAGCTAAGTTTGATTACAGCAATCAAGACTCCATATTTACCAGATGGACGATTTGATCTTCAAGCTTATGATTCTCTGATACATAAGCAAATTCAAAATGGGGTGGAGGGTGTCATTGTAGGGGGAACAACTGGTGAAGGTCAACTAATGAGCTGGGATGAACATATTATGCTTATTGGACACACTGTCAATTGTTTTGGTGAGGCAATTAAAGTGATAGGAAATACAGGAAGCAATTCAACAGGAGAGGCGATCCATGCAACAGAGCAAGGATTTGCAGTAGGAATGCATGCTGCTCTCCATATAAACCCTTACTATGGAAAAACATCACTTGAAGGGTTAGTTCTACATTTCAGAAGTGTGCTTTGCATGGGTCCAACTATCATATATAATGTCCCTGGCAGGACAGGACAGGATATTCTTCCAGTTGTAATACATGGGCTTGCTGATAGTCCAAATTTTGCAGGTGTTAAAGAATGTGTAGGCAATGACCGTGTGAAAGGCTATACAGAAACTGGCATGGCTGTTTGGAGTGGCAATGACGATCAGTGCCATGATGCAAGGTGGGACTATGGAGCCAAAGGTGTCATCTCTGTTACAAGTAACTTGGTTCCAGGTTTAATGCATGATCTAATGTTCAATGGAAGAGATGAAACTTTGAACAAAAAGCTACTACCATTGATTGATTGGCTTTTCTGTGAGCCTAATCCTATTGGTCTTAATACAGCTCTGGCACAACTCGGTGTGATAAGACCTATATTTAGGTTGCCATATGCACCTCTCCCATTGGACAAGAGGATTGAGTTTTGTAATATTGTCAAAGATATTGGCCGTGAATTTTTTGTTGGAGATAAAGATGTCGAAGTTCTAGACAATGATGATTTCATTGTCCTAGGTCGGTATTAGAGATTACCAGGTTTATTTTCAAACATCACTTCAAATATATCGATATGTATGTTATTCAGAGTTGTCATAAAAAATTAAAAATCATTTGCAATTCATATAGAGGCATGACTGGACCATTATAACTGTGTAGTTTTAATTCCCGCTGAAAATTCCTGTTGAAAATTCCAGAGATACAATGACATGAGCTAAACATAAACTTAATATATTCCTTTTCAGTCTATTAATGTATCTTGATATCAAAACTTCCATTCAGTTCTCAGGGAATATATGGATCAACAATGTTCAGTATGGCTTATTGTACTGAACTCTTTGAAAAAACTTGGTTTTCCAAAAGTCGCGTTCTTTGCTGCAGGAAAATATTCAGATTTTTCCTCTTTTCCTATAGATTTCATCCGAGACTATTTTTCCAGACTTATGCTCTATTAGAATAAAATAGCAATTTTGTTATTTAGTTCTGGGAGATTTAAACTATTTTGAGTTGCTTGTGGTCTATTTTACTGATCATTCCTACTCTGCCATTCATGGAGTATACAATGTTAACAATACACTAGTTGTATTAAGTTTGATATTATTGATCAATAAACTCAAATCCATGCATTAATTTCTGCAAAAGCAATGGTGACCAGATCAGACACCATTGTAAAATACTACAATATTTTAAATTTGCCATCAGATTTACTAATTTACTTTAAGGCCTAACTCTATACTTTGAAAGACACATGGAGAGGTTGTTGAAACGAAGGGAGCAACTTAAATTCCTCTATTCATTTCGTTAAACTTGGTTAATGGAGTTGCAAACTAATATATCGGCTGAGGAATCCACTAATTTTGGAATAAAAGAGGATTGTTCTTCTGGATGTTGATTAACATATGATACTGAGAACATAAAAGTTCAAAAAAGTTAAAGTGATTTGTGATGTGGCAGATCCAATTTCGATGCAGAAATGGTACACAATCTCAATGCAATTTAAGTCAATTGAAATTTAGGAATCTTAGCATGGAAATTGTGGGCCAGTGTATTTTTAGAGCTAGGTATGACAATTGCAATTCTTGGTCGGATTAGCATGAAAATCAAACTTGTTCTTGGTGATTCTACTGGAATAGCGACTGCTTTCTATTTAAGATTTTTTAATGGTTTGAATTTCTCTGTGCTCTATGTAATGCTTCAATGTGCACATTAACATCTATGCCAGGTTGAAAATATAGAGCTCTATTGAGAGTGCTTTCTTTATTCTTAGTAATGGTTGCTGAGCAAAAATGGACTTAATTTTTACGTAAGTGAGATTCTTAATTTTTCTACATTTAGCAGTTTACCCATTTTGCGTTTAAGCTGATCTATTTGCTTTAATTTTCTCTTTCTACTGCAAAGCACTTAGCCCGATGGCCTGTTTTATTGCTTAGTTTAACTTCTGCCCAATCATACACATGCCCGTATGTCAAAATTGGTTGTATGGCAAATCTTTGTTTTGATTATTTATACATTTATGCAAAGTTTAAACTGATTCATAGATTGAAAAAGAGTAATGAAAGGAAGGATATTAGGAAGTATTAATGTAACTTTAGTAAGTTTGAACGATAACAAAAGTAAATATTAAAGAATAATTATATTAAAACAAATTTTGTTTTTTTATTACAGTAATTTTTCATACATTTGGGTAGTCATTTAAAAATAACTGATAAAAATCAACTTAAAAATTAACATGTTTTTATTAATAAAATAGTATTTATTTAATTTCAACATATAATTAATGATAAGATTAAGAGATTTATTAAAGATCTGAATCTTTTATATTTAGACATTTGAGAAAAAAGGATCATAGTATTTGAAAATTTAAAATTTAATTATTAATAAATTAAATTGTTTTATTATTTAAATTAGTTTATCCTTAATATTTATTCAAAAAATGATATTTAATAATAATATTTAAAATATTATAATAAGGAAAAAATTAAAATTTAATGTATTTATATATAATTTTTATTTTTTTATATTGTTGAAATAATAATGTGGTTGTTATTAATATTTTTTAAATATTATGATATTGAGAGTTGTTAATTAATTATTATTAAATGTTTTAGAATTAATGAAGACTAAATAATTTTTTTTTTTTGCAAAAGTTAAGATGTAAATTTTTTAATTAAAATTATCATGTTAATGTCTTTTATGACAATATGGACATGTTTCCATTTAGAAGATTTAATTTCATATACAATTAATTTTTGAGTCATTATAATTATTAAGGGTTTACAAATGCCTATGTATGTCAAGTGACAATTTTCTTAGATCATGGCCAAACAAAATAGTAAGTTTTCTTTAGGGGGCTTCTTGTTTTAGTTTTGTACTGCTAGTTTTTAGCTTTACGACCTATTGCAAGATTATGATTATTTTGAAATTTGGTACAAATTGTTTTGCCTTTACTTGTTGAACTTCATCATATTCATAGATTAAACTACTACTACCACATTTGAAATAATCTGGTAGAAAGGTTTGGACTTGTTAAAGATAGATTCAAATTTGAAGATTTAATATTCTAAATATGTGAGGTTGATTATATTTGTTTGTGTCCAAATTTATTCATTTTTTCTCATTTGTCAAAACTAACGCGGTTCTATGTTTGTGTACCAAAATGGGAAGGTTTAATTATAAATACTTCCATAAATGCTTTTTCTGTGATGTCTTATTTCAGAAAAGTAGAAAATAACTAGCCAACTAAGAATTGTACATGACATTACTGGCACATCCCACACAATCCAATGAACCTTAGGAATTAATGGTTAAAAAATGCTCACTGGTAACATAATAACATTTAAAAAATTCTATTACATGTAATGCTTAGAAATCATTAGTAGTTTTGCCATTGAAACGATTAACAACTTTTGAGGAAGCCTAAAGAATCAGTTAAAAGTTGTGACATGTATGTTTTGGACAGACTTATCAACAGGATGTAGATGATATCCCCATGTAGTTGGTCATAACCCTTTTCCAATTTTTTTAAACATGGAATAAATGTTCACACACTGTGTTCTACACATAAAACATCTTATATTTCTGACAAAAGACAAATCCATCTTCTATTTTTGACAAAAGGCAGAGACTCTAGCTCCTTTAGGCCTCTTGTTGCATAAGCAATAGAAGTTGATATATTAGATTTGGTGCTTTCATCTTGAGTATCGACATTATTATTTCTCAACATATATTGATTGAAAATAATATAAACAAGAAAACATTAATAGTTCTTGTGAAGATGGAAAAAGGGATCTCCACCACTTTGTTGTGAAGAGTGAAAAAGGGGATGTGTGTTTTAATGTTAATTCCCTTAATTCCCTTAAACCTACTTTACATTTAATTGAAGTTTGTATTGAAATGTGTATTAAGAGGAAAATAAGATGTTCCACCTTCATCCTCAAATGCACAAATGAAAGATCCAAGTTGATCAACCCAAAAGAGGGATTAATGCACAAGAGAATCAACCATTTGGAAATGAAAACAAAGAGGGAGATCTTAAATTTTAATAATTGACAATGTAGATATGATATATTGCAGTAATTGAAAAGAATGAGAAGAAAAACCAACCTTAAAGTATTGCACATCCGGAAAATGCTATTTTTTGAGGTCTGTAGACTATTTCTGGAAAATCCGAAGGATGACTCGGAACAGAAATGTAGAGACGAACAAAACCCATAAATATTTTTCCGATCCGACACTGTCTTGTGAAAAAGGTTGACCTTGACCCACAAATGTCACCCCTGACCCAATAATCTTGACCCTGACTGGCACAGCCTCGACAGAAAATCTGTTCGTGGAGCCCAAAAGAAAGCCGAAAAGGGTATCCAGATCTGAGCCCAAATCCGTGGTCCCAAACCTGTACCTGCAAGAAAAAGAGGTTTGTTTGTTGTGGGGGAGGGGTTTGCCTTAGTCAAACCCCGATTTAGGAATTAACCTTGAAATCAATAAAGTATGGAATGCTAGCAAGTAGTAGAATTGAATCTAAGAATGAAGCTATGATATTGAATAGATATGCACTTGTAATTCAAATGTAGCAAGTATGTAAATATGAAAGCTTGGACTCAATAAAAACCATAAACCTCCATGATTGTATGCTTGGAATCCACCTTGAAGAAGTAATGAAAGAGTCTTGAGGATGCACAAAGGATCTTGAAGGAAGATCACACCACCATGATGGCTAGATCTAGGGTTTGAATGATGAATTTTGAATGCTTGAACCAAATCCCTTCAAAGGCTTAAGAGCTTGAATCCTTGATCTTCAATGGAGGACTTGAATGCTTGAGAGGAAGACTTGAACACCTTGAGAGCTTGAAAACATGTAGAATAATGGATGCTTGAATGTCTTTTTAATGCTTAGTTGCTTCTTGACAAAATCTTGGTTAGAGCTTTTTGCACTTAGAAGACTTAGAGAAAATGAGAGAAGAAGGCTTCCTTTTATATGAAACTAGGGCACAATCTTCTAAGGAGGCCTACATAGGAGAATTAAATCCTAATTGGACCCATGCCCCTAGAAGTGGACCTATGTTAAATATAATTTAGGAATCACTGCTTCGAAACCTGAAACAACCGACCCGGAAGCGGGAAATAACTTTTTGCAAAGACCGACATCCAGAAATTGTGGGACCCCGAGATTTGAACCCTGGGTCAAGGTCGAGGTTGACCTTGACCTAGGTCAGGGTCGAGGTCAAACTTGACCTAGGTTAGGGTCGAGGTCGACATAGACCCAAAAGGTTGACCCTGACCTTGAGGTCAAAGACCTCAGATCTGCAGTCCAGGATGCCAAAAACTGGATGGAAAGAAGTGGAAAGAGAGGCAAAACAGGGGGAAAGCCAGGTCAAAGTCAGGAACCCATTCAAGGTGATTAATATGACCCAAACCACTTACTCGGAAGGCTAAACTAGTCTACCATGGAAGTGCTTCCATTTTCTGACTATACATTTAGCCCCCACTTTAGCAGGATTATGGAAATCAAACATGCTCAAGATAAAGTTAGAAGAAAGACACTGGTGGATCGCAACGAAGTAGAATATCACTAAGTCAAGGACATGAGCGCTTAGACCAAGGATTCTTACTCAACATACATACATAAAGATATGAAAGTAAAGAGCAATCAATCATAGAAAACATACATGATTACATAAGCAAGACCATAGCAACACTATAGATAACATAGCTTCATGATCTAATCCTACTAGCATGAAAGCGAAAAGAGAGAAAAGAAAAAGTGATTACCTTGCCTAGTAAGATGCCCACCTTACCATGAATCACCAAGAAGGGAGAGCCCAACAGGTTCACCCATAAACTGTGCTCGTAATTGTAAATGCGTCTTCTAACGACTTTTAAAATATCCATAGATCCACGTTCTTGTATGACTATGGAATATAAAATGCGTGTCCATTCAGGATTTAACAAATTATGTGCGTTACCTTTCGAGGACTTAGCATATTGTAAAATAAAAGGGTGCGTATCTCTTCAGGATTTAGCAACTTATGTGCGTTACCTTCCGAGGATTTAGCAAAAAATAAAAGTAAATATGCGTATCTATTCAGGATTTAGCAACTTGTGTGCGTTACCTTCCAAGGATTTAGCAAAAATAAAATTAAATATACGTATCTCTTCAGGATTTAGAAACTTATGTGCGTTACCTTCCAAGGATTTAGCATGCTGCGAAATGTAAATTAATGTAAACTATAGTACAAGGGAGACCTTATATTAGCCCCCCTCCTTATCATGGCTACCCACTAGGCAGGATAAGGAAGAGAAAAGAGGATACCTACTTCACAAGGTAAGGAGATATCCAGCTTAACAACAATGTCTACCATATTCTTAGCGAAGAGCCTTGACCCTTTCATCCAAGAACATAGATAATCGTGAAATGGATATGTCACTTATGGAAAAAGGATCCTCAAAAAGGAAGAGATCTTATCAACAAGACCCTCACCATAGAGGAGTGCTTAGGATAAAATGTCATCTTCTAAAGAAAAGAGGGAACACAGATTCAATCAACAAGCCCCTTGTAATCAAGAGGAAGAGGAATCTTAGGATGAAGGCATCAAACACTAACCCAAAGCAAGAGCAAGAGTTTATCAAAAGCATAGTTTGCAAAATAAAGAAGAGGTGATAACCTAGGACAATCACCTCTCATATAAGAGGGTATCCATAGTAAAAAACATACATCTTTATAAGGAAATAATGTTATATGATAAAAAAATGCCACTAAGATAAGGAAAGTAAATCCTTAGATAGAGGAAGAAGGAAAATACCTTGCCCCCCAGGTGTGAGGGCAAGAGATATATCAAATTATATCAAGAGATTGCTGGAGTAAAGAGAAAGTGAGTGCCAAAAAGAGAAAATTTGTAAGGATAAAATATAGAAAGAATAACCAATTATACTCAAAGAAACATATATGCTAAGAGAAAACTGGATCCTAGAAGACTGGTATAAAATACCTCTTGCTCCCCAGTGAGGAGACCAGAGGAAAAATGCAATTTAACTTGTAGAAGAACGAGGGGAATGCCCTATATCAAAATTATGAAGAAATTGTAATACTACATGGGAATGAGATATAATTCCCAAAGCAACTCTTTCTCTAACATATAGCTTGAAATGCACACAATCAGCAAGTAAATGTTTATTACTATAA
>MU226532.1:749239-780734 GCA_018584345.1 Thuja plicata
CCAAGCCCTAAACCCTTATAACCTTGTTTATCAACCATAGTATATCCGGTAGTGTATCTATCTTGCAAAGCTTCTATAGGAGGTGATTGATTATTGTGTTCATGAGAAAATGTTGTGTAAGGTGGAACAATAGTTTTAGGAGAAGCTTCTTTGGATTTTCCTTTAATATCATTATGGACTGGATAAGAAGGGGAAGGTAAATATAGGAATTCTCGCACATCCTCATCTTGTACCATAGTTTGAGCCTCAACAAAAGTGTGAGAAGAACTAGGGATGGAAGATGGAAGAATAGGAGTAGGAGTATTAGGAAGGTTAGGAGGAAGATTAGGCAATGGTGTATCATCTACCAAATTGTTCACATAATCCAAAAGAGTAATGAGTCCATTACACAAATCCTTAATAAAATTTTTAAAAGGAGGGAGACTAGTATTGGTCAATCTCATAATGGCATAAGCAAGCACACCATGAAGAGTGATGAATGTAATAAAATGGAGAATAGTCCATACACATCATAAGTACTATAAAGAGATGCTAAGAGAAGAATAATGAGAAAAATAGCCATACACCAAAAGATCTTCATAATGAATAAAATGCAAGAAGTGTTTTTGTATTTTTATGATGATTTACTTAAATTTTTATTTTTGTATTTTAAGATGCAAGTTCTAATCTAAGATGTAAATCTAACACCAAAGATAAGGAGTTGTCTATCACGGGTTCACCAAAATGTGAAGATGGAAAAAGGGATCTCCACCACTTTGTTGTGAAGGGTGAAAAAGGGGATGTGTGTTTTAATATTAATTCCCTTAATTCCCTTAAGCCTACTTTACATTTAATTGAAGTTTGTATTGAAATGAGTATTAAGAGGAAAATAAGATGTTCCACCTTTATCCTCAAATGCACAAATGAAAGATCCAAGTTGATCAACCCAAAAGAGGGATTAATGCACAAGTGAATCAATCATTTGGAAATGAAAACAAAGAGGGAGATCTTAAATTATGTTAATTGACAATGCAGATATGATATATTGCAGTAATTGAAAAGAATGAGAAGAAAAACCAACCTTAAAGTATTGCACATCCAGAAAATGCTATTTTATGAGGTTTGTAGACTGTCTCCGGAAAATCCGAAGGATGACCCAAAACAGAAATGCAGAGACGAACAAAACCCAAAAATATTTTTTCGATCCGACACGGTGTTGTGAAAAAGGTTGACCTTGACCCAGAAATGTTACCCCTGACCCAATAATCTCGACCTTGACCTGCACATCCCTGACAGAAAATCTGTTCGCAGAGCCTGAAAGAAAGCCGAAAAGGGTATCCAGATCTGAGTCCATATCCGCGGTCCCGAACCTATACCTACAAGAAAAAGAGGTTTGTTTGTTGTGGGGTCAGGGTTTTCCTTAGTGAAACCCCAGTTTAGGAATTAACCTTGAAATAAATAAAGTATGGAATGCTAGCAAGTAGTACAATTGAATCTAAGAATGAAGCTATGATATTGAATAGATATGCAATTGTAATTCAAATGTAGCAAGTATGTAAATATTAAAGCTTGGACTCAATAAAAAACATAAACCTCCATGATTGTATGCTTATAATCCACCTTGAAGAAGTAATGAAAGAGTCTTGAGGATGCACAAAGGATCTTGAAGGAAGATCACACCACCATGATGGCTAGATCTAGGGTTTGAATGATGAATATTGAATGCTTGAACCAAATCCCTTCAACGGCTTAAGAGCTTGAATCCTTGATCTTCAATGGAAGACTTGAATGATTGAGAGGAAGAATTGAACACCTTGAGATCTTGACAACATGTATAATAATGGATGCTTGAATGTATTTTTAATTCTTAGTTGCTTCTTGACAAAATCTTGGTTAGAGCTTTTTGCACTTAGAAGACTTAGAGAAAATTAGAGAAGAAGGATTCCTTTTATATGAAACTAGGGCACAATCTTCTAAGGAGGCCTACATAGGAGAATTAAATCCTAATTGGACCCATGCCCCTAGAAGTGGAGCTATGTTAAATATAATTTAGGAATCACCACTTTGGAACCCGAAACAGCCGACCCGGAAGCGGGAAATAACTTTTTGCAAAGACCAAAATAAAAAAACTGTGGGACCCCAAGATTTGAACCTTGGGTAAAGGTCGAGGTCGACCTTGAACTAGGTCAGGGTTGAGGTTGACATAGACCCAAAAGGTCGACTCTGACCTTGAGGTCAAAGACCTCAGATCTACAGTCAAGGATGCCAAAAACTGGATGGAAAGAAGTGGAAAGAGAGGCAGAACAGGGGGAAAGCCAGGTCAATGTCAGGAACCCATTCAAGGTGCTTGATATGACCCCAAACCTCTTACTCGGAAGGCTAAACCAGTCTACCATGGAAGTGCTTCCATTTTCTGACTATACAATTCTTTGTAAGACACTTCGAGAAGCTTAGAACATTTACTAATTTTGACAAATATTAAAAATGAGTGAATGGGTAATAAAAATACATCTAGATAAAGTAGACAAGAGGAGTGCTCAAGGTTCACACCCGAACTATAAAAGAAAAAGTAGAAAAACATTAGAGAATGCAACACATGCATGTTGTACTGCTCTCAACCATCTCACGTGAAGGATATCTAAAAAAAAAGTCTAAAAATGTCATCTGAAAGTCAAAATAAACAATATTACTTCACCATTGTAAAATGACTAAATCTGGTAATATATAGGTAGTAAAAGGGCATATCTAAGACGAGTATACAAAGAGGAACTTGGATTTGAAATTTGGAGCTGACTATGCTAGACATAAGTGTTGGGCAAGGTCAAAAATGTGATCATGAGGTTCTACACATCTATTTTTAAAAAGCTTGGGTCCTTGTAGTTGTAATGTGAGGAAATATGGTTCACTAGATTATGTATGCAAACTAGGAACTGGGTCTATTTTTGCTTTAATTTCTTTGAAGGAGAGAAAATCCACTTGGCTCAAGGGATTTGCCACAAAATGAGTCCAACAGTCCTTGTGAATGAGCTAAAAATGAATGATACTACAAAAGATGTGAGTTAGATATTGGATTGTTGGTGAATAGATTTTGCCTTCTTCTATTAACTCAATAAATCACTCTACTACCCTTCTTTGAAGACAAAATATTTTATTCAAATAGTTGGGTAAGTGTATACTTATCACTTCCCTCTGAATTTTTGACTAGGTACAACTCCCTCTAATAGTTATTCGATGAATAATATAATCTAATTTATTAGACGTACTTTTTACCAGAAAGCACATAAGGCTGCCCTATTCATTCCTAGATGAGAGGTACATTTGTTATTTCCACTTCAAGAAAAGCTTAAACATAAAATTAAAGTTTTTTGGCAGATTCACACATCAAATCCAAGAAACCAGCAACAGGAAATCAAAGTTCTCCATTATAAGCTTCCACTTCAAACTCAAGAAATTAATAACAGAAAATCAAAGTCTTCTATTAACCATTTCAAATATATATATATATATATATATATATATATATATATATATATATGATTTAAACATCAAAGGAAAGAAAATTCCCAATGATAGATCTTAACATGCTAAAAAACTGTAAGCATATGTGTTCCACATGAATCAATATTCACAAAGAAATACTCATCCACAAAACTTAAACACCAAGATTTAACCTTGATACACCAATTGCTTATATTCTTAATGCAACAAAGACAAAAAGGTTTTTCAGTTCTTGTTCAGTTTCAATCTATATCATACCAGAGCCTTTGTTCCAAAAACAATCTCTAAATAATCTAACTTTTAACTATTTTCAAACCCCTAACTGTTCTTTACTAAACTATTAAATAGTAGTCTGTACGAAAACTAGGGGAGGTCTCCCTAAAAACTTGACCTCCCTAGAGACGGTTAATAGATTTTAACAATGGTTTTGGGACACATGTCCCTAAAAAGTATCAAAGCATGAAAATAAATTTTAAAAGATTAAAAAGCGCTATGATCAGGTTACGCGTCATCATCCTTATCAGATCCATGTGCATTTTTCCAGGTAGTATAAGCAGTTAGAAATTCTTGAGTCATGTGCATGTTCGAGTTTTTCATGCTGAGGATCTTGTTCTTGGCAGATTCCTTTGCCGACTTCAGCTTCAGTACCTTCTCAACATACTTGGGAAATTGATCCACACTTAAGTACATCATCGGCTTGACCCGTGCAATTTGTGTGATGTTTGCCGCCATGAGGCCTTCCTTGGTCCTGTTTAACTCCATGTTTGCCTTGAATACTTTGACAACTTCGTCTATATCCAAACCACAAATTCCAGTTTCCACGTCATGTGTTGGGTTCACCACCCTGTTACCGTTCACAAGGTTCCCTTGTATATCTTTGAGTTTGTATTCCCAACCTTTCATGTCGACAATCACAGTTCTAAAAGTAGAGATTCTCCAACCAATCGTTCTCCTCAAGACAAAGAATTGAATTTCACCAGCCACTAATTTAAAGGACCACTCCGCCAGGAACTTGGGGGTTCCATACTTCCCCACTTTGACCATGTTGCTCAACATGGCTCCCCATTTGTTTTCCTCTGTTTCCCAGTTTTGATTATGGGTCTGAATCTCTCCAATGAGATCTTGTGCATTAGTGTACAAATCTCTGGAGTCATGAAGGTACTTATCCCCATCCTTAATTATGCCATCTATCTAGTCCTCCATTGCGGTTTCCAATGCTCTGCAAGCTGAATTTGACTCAGCAACTTTTCACTCTCAGGGGATGTGGGTTAAAAATTCTTTGGAGCCTGTGCTAATGGAAGTGTGCTGAAACAACTAAAGGTGTCAATAAACTCAGCCAAAGCTCTGACTGTCTGCTTTAATTCTCATTTCTCTCTGCTATCCTTCATGGACCAGGTGAGCATTCTCTGAGCAGACTGTTTGAAGTGGTGATTGTCTGCTTCTCAATCCAAGTAACCCAAATCCACTTTAGTAACTTCAAAATGCTCCACAATAGGTTCCCTGTCTTCCCTTTTGGGCTTGTAGGATGCAATTTTAGTTGTCCACCTACCAGTTTTTGTATCTGTAGTGAGTCTAGTTGTAGTCTTGATCTTCTTAAGTTTGGGTGTTTTGTCCGTATACTTGATAACCACGTCTTTGATTGTAATAGACACTAGAACCAAGCTACATTTCTTGTTGATACTAGTAGTTAACCACTTAGGAGTTGCACTTAGGGGAGACTTGTTTTCTGTTCCTTTGGTCAGAATACTCATGGATCCTGTATTTGAATCATTAAGTTGAAAGATGTCTACATCTAATTACTCGGTGTCAAAAACTTGTGACTCAGGTTCCACTTCCTTTTCCTTTTCTAGATCAACAAACATTGTTTTCTCAACATCCATCTTCTTCTGGGACTTTATTTGGGATCTGATGATTCTGGGCACCATTTGGGTAAAAAATGGATTAGGTGAATGTTGACAATGAGAATACTTTCTGTTTCTACCTGGCATCACCAATGATATAAGAAAAGTCTGAAATATTCTTTGGCGAACCAAAAGGGATCTTATCAACTTTAATAACACGGGGTTCCTGAAGCTTAATTGCTTTCTTCTTCTTTATCTAATTTTTAGTGAGCTTTAGGATTCCCTTAGTCCTCTGACGAATGTTTTCTTATTCATCCTCATCCCAGTCTATGACTTGCACTGCCAATTCATTAGGTTCTTGGTAGCTTGGTTTAAATAGGTCATAATTATCCTCTTCGAAACCTTCAATGTTCACCTTTATCTGCATGGATACAATTTGAGTAAGAAACATTCTTGAGTGTTCCCTTCTTATTACTTTGGCTTCATCACAACAATCTTAACAAAAATCTTCAAGTGTAGATTAGGAAGGCAATTTTTCAGTTCTAGGTTTCGTGCAAAACCCTTGTTATCATATCCCTTTCTTTCTGTATAATATTGGAAATTGAAGCCCTGTAAATCACTTCTAATGCTCACTGCATCTGACACTGACCCACATTCCAAAATACCCAGCTAAATAGGAAAATACTCCAATTTATCTCTTGGCAGGAACTTCTTGACTACAACTGAAAGCTGCCTACAAATTTCTGCTATGACAGAATGATCAGAACAAAACCTTGGAAGTTTGATAGGTTCTTCTTCAAAGACACCTATTCAGATGTGACAAAAATGAGGGAACTGAATATAAAAACTTCCATATTTTTTAATTAACCCCTTGGCATCTTCAGAAATCCTTTTGTTAGTCAAACCAACTAATTAAAAACAAAGACTTTGTAGAAACACATCATGAACCCTCCTAAAATCTTGAAGAGATTTTTCTTTTTGAAACATAGGGTAATACTCATAGATGGAAATGTCTTCTGCAGGAGGTTCATCCAGAATTCTATTTATTTACTTAGTACAAGCTAGACAATATATTAGATAAGAGGACATGAAATTTTGAGCAATGTGAAGCTGTTCTCTCATTGAATCTTCTATGAGCTCACTCCAGTCCAGGTGTTGATTTCCTTCTAGAATAACCTGAACATAAAAATACATTCAATCCCCAAAGACGTATGCTTCTGTTGAACATCTGACCATATGCAACAAAAACATGATATCGTGGACATAAGGTTTCATGTGATCCTTATTAGGATGCTTGGGTAAACCAAAACCACCTTTTGAGGTTTGAGTAGCCAATTTTTAGCCATGTTGTTCCTATACCTCTCTTTGTCCTCATTGAACCTAACAATAGCTTGGGCATGAGAAAAATCTACAAAACTGTCTCTAGGAATTTTAAAAACTTACGCACCAGTCCCTCTATATACAACGAGGACGGTTTCACCATTTCTCTTTTTGATAGTCTTAGAGGTAGGATCATATCTTGCTATGCATTCCCTAACTAATTTGGGGCAAGGAACCGCAGGTGGGAAGACCGCTTCTTCTAACAATCCACTACTTATAATTTCAAGAATATAAGGCTCACCTACATTGTTACCCATTCTCTCTTTCAGTTCGTCCAAGTCTACCTTTTTCAAATCAGTATCATTGATAATCGACCCTTCACATGCAAGACTAAAAAAATTTCTAAAAATATGGAGAGTAGACTTCATGATTTCCTTAACTGAAAGCTTATACAACTCCATAAGACCCAGGGGAAATTCATAGCTTTAGAAATTAAAACACAGCGTGAAATAAAATGAGACTCACCTCTAATTCGCAAAGCAAAATTGACCATAACTTGAAACTTGTTACACTTCTCCAATTACTTTGAAAAATACAGGGACAAGGTTAAAGTGATTACCATTTCCAGTTTTAACGGTGAGAAGCTCAAACAAAATTAATTAGGTGCTAACTCTCAAGACGCGTCATAATGTGATTGGATGTTCATATAGTTTCCCATCTGTACATATCATTATTTTTTCCAACAAGTGGTATCAAAGTAGAGCGACGAAAGCAAAATCTGAGCACACAGTGAAAGCATCACATAGCGACTTCAACTCGACCCACAACACTCCATACATATCAGTGAGTACATAACTTCACTGGGAGATAATTCTGAGACAATCATGGATGAGTACTTTACTGGATTCAAGGAGAGAATAAAGAAAAGAGTAAGGATCCCAGAGCGACTAATTGAGAAATTTAAGAATGATATATGTTTCATGGTTGACATAGACCACACATACATCAAGCTTGCTGTACCAAGGACATCATAGTTACAACCACTAGACTATGAGGTAAATATTGATCAAGCATCCAATGCAATCGATGCATTGATAAATGAACCCTTAGACAAAACACAACCAAAGTTTGGCACTTATGAAGAGGCCAAAGAAAGAATCAAAATTGGCTTGGTTGTAAAGAAAATAGATAGGAAGAAAGATAAAATGGTAAAGAACTTGAAGAAAAGGATTTCGATCATAGAGGAAGAAACCGAAAAGTTAGAAGAAAGTGAGGGACAGTCACCCGTTAGTGAGGCTGAGCAAGAAAGTGAATCCGAGTATACAAAGGTAGATACTCTGTTACCAACACCAGCTAAGAAGCCTAGAACCATAGCTGCTTCAAGGACAAGAAGTCAGACAACTAAAGACACAAGTCCTTCACCGTTAAAGAAGGTTAAGTAAGAACCTACAAGAGGAAACTGGCAACACAGAACAAAGGACCAACAAAGAGAAGAAAGTTCATTAGAACCAGGGAAGATATTGAGGACACAGAACATGATGAAGGTGTTCAAGAGGAAAATAAAAAAGCACCTGAAACAAATGATGAGTCATGTGCCTCAATTATCAATACAGGTTCAGTAAATACAAGAAAGGTAAATCAATGGTTAAAATTGGATCCCTTGGATCAAAATAAGATTGAGGAGGAAATCATCAAGATGATGTGCATATACAAATACCTCCCAATCCAACTGGCAGACAGTATGCCCAAAGAACTTCAAGACAGGCTATCGACAAGATGGAATTTTGCCTTGCACTCCGAGAAATAAATTAGGGAAAGAACCCTAGTATCAGTCATGCCTCTCGAATCCATAATGGAGGAGATCAAAGAAATGATGAAGGCTCATTCCAAAAGGTTCTCACCGAAGATGAGAGCCTACCACGTTCTTAAAGGACATCTATTGGAGTTAGACCGAAAAAGTGAAGCCGAATGGAGAAAAATACTCAATATTCCTGAAAAGGATACAAGTCCCGAGCCATAGAGAGCTCTAACTGAGAATCAAGAAAGCAAGGATGATCAGGCTACTGAGAGCACATAACCAATTATCATCAAAGATGTTGAATTGGACCAAGAGGAACTAGAAAAAAAAGGCAACAAGGATATGTATGTTGTAGATGAGACATGGCCGGACACCACTATGGACAAAATTGTGAACAACATAATCATTGACATAACCGATGATCCAGTAGAAGAAATACAAAAAGATGAAGATGTCACTACTATCAAGGACAAGATCGATGAACATGACACTACAATTGACATTTCACAGGTGAACATACTAGGCAATATGCCAATATTGATGCAAGCCATCAATATACTTCAAGAAAAATAAAAATCACCTAAAAAAGATTCAAGCATTCCCGAGGATGCAGGGGATGAAGGAAAGAAAGGCAACATCGATGAAAAAATGTCATCGGAGACACTCAAATTGTAACCGAAATTGACAAGGTTACAAAAGGAGATTCACAGCAAATAGGTGGAGACACTACTGAGAAGGATGCACAGACAAAGGAAGATGAAGTAAATAAGGATACCAATGAAGGATATAAACCAAAAGATGACATTCCTAAGGAAATTGGAAAAGCTGCTACAGATAAGGTAAAGGTTGAAGTGGAGATGTCCACTCAAAACCAAGAAGATGACACCGAGGCACAACATAAAAAAGAGGCAATACTCCAAATCACTTCATCTAGCACAACAGACAAAGCCGAGAAGTTGGCTATGGTCCTACATTCAAGTGAAACTCAGAAGAAGAAGAATAAATCCAAAAAGACTAAGTTGGAAGTCACTCTCGATGAGATAATTGAGATACTCAAATGTGACCCAACTACACTAGACTATGAAGCTCTAAAAGAATACGGTGAAATATGCCAAAGGAATGCACTACATGAGAAGCTAAGAAAGGAGCATCGAGACTCCACGGTACTAGTTACAACTAGGGACATCTTGAATCAGATTGTACCCGATGTTGATGTTGATCACAATAAACCTATCCTTGATCAACTAGCCACTCTCACTCATGCCATCACAACACAGAATATTGATGCAGAAAAGGCAATTGAGGAGAGAGCAGAGCAAAAATATCAGCACAAACTTATTGATAAAATCAGCCAAGAAGTGGCAGAAAACAAGGTAAAGATTTCAAAATTAGTAAGTGAATTAGATCCAATAATTGCTGAAGCTATTTCCTTGATTCAACAATTGAGCACACTTGACAAATTCACTAAGGATCATAGAGATAAAATATAAAAGTTATATTCCGATCTAGCTACAAGTGCTTAAGGCTTAACTACTGAGGACAATGCAATAAAGTTTCATTATGAGAAAATTGTTGAGATTAAAAGGTTAAGACAAGAACTATGGGAAGCAAAAACACAATTTAGGGAAGAGGTTACCGAGCTCCAGGATAAACTTCTACCAAATCTAACACTGCTTCAACAACATATTAGTTCAGCAAGGCAACTGATAGCTACCCCCAAGATGTCTGTAGCAGACAACATCTACGATATGCATGCAAGAGTCACACTCGAGCACATGGCTCTAGACAACCTAAAGGAAAAATGGGAGAAGATGATGGAGGATATGAAGTCCTCACACTCTCATATTTTTGATAAGCTATAGGTATAAACCTTTGCCCTTAATATCAAAAAAGGGGGAAAATAATGATATGTACAGATGGGAAACTATACAGTACCAGAAAAAGAACAAAAAAAGGGAGTATAATGATATGATTTGATATATACAACACAAGGTGAAAAATAACAAAGTATCATGTACATACACTTATACTATACCAACATATACATAGGGGGAGTCATGAAATGACTAAGGAATATATATGGTGTACATACTAAACATTTTGTTTAGTATTTTGCACATATCAGTTTTTGATACTAATGTCAAAGGGGGAGATTGATGAAATTATTTTTCCATTAGTATGCAAAGAAGATCTTTGATAAATATACACCAAAAGATAGGACAAGAGCAAACCAAAAATACAGATAGCAGAGATCACAGAAAATTGCTAAGTACAAAGAAAACCAACGACACAATTTTGTGTGTAAACCAAAAATGCAAAGTGAAAAGGATAAAGAGGAACTCAATGAGTAGGATATAGTGCAACCCGAGAGAACAATCAAAGTGGAACCTGAGAGACAGTTCAAGCAAGGAACACCGAGAGACAGTCAAACTGATTTTAGAGCATAACTGACCAACATAAACTGAAAGTCAGTTGAAGCCTGCAAAAAGTGGATTTGAATTCCATGTTAGATAAAACATTCATATTCTATTTATAGAGTCTTTATTTGTTTAAAATCCATTACTTAAGGGACAAGAAACATTAATGTAAGTGTTTTAGTCAGTCTAACTGATTTAAAACATATAGACTAGAAGATCAAGGTAAAGTTGTAAACCTATGATCATAGAGTTAATATTGTTTTACGTAAAACTTAATTAGGTCAATCTATCTTATAAATAGATGTTGTAATCATTCAATATGATGGATGAGAGGATGAATGTAGCCTACGAGCACATCTATGGATCATACTAAAAGTTTCAAGAACCAGAACAACAAAAGGTGAATTTGGTTATCAAGAACCAAGAACAGAGGCTATCGAGCAACAAAGGTATTATTCAATCACATTAGGTGATACACTTATACATGTAATCTTAAATGGACCTGTAATCAGCAATAAGAGATTGCATACACTCAGGTCAAAGTGTAATTTTATTACATTCTAACAAGTGAAGCAAAGTGTAAAAATCCTTTCAAGGAAGGTGGACTTAACCATCCAATTGTAAATATCTTAACTGAGTGCACACTAAATAGTGTTGCAAAAGCTCTTAACAGAGTAGACTTTAAAAAGTGTCCACATATACTCCTAACAGGGTAGATCATCAGAAGTGATCAAATTGTAAGCCTTAACCAATCCCTTCCAATCTGCAGATAGTGAAGAATTTGTGGGTGCCATCACCACCGCAGTTTTTACTTCCTAACAGAATTTTTCTGCGTTATCATATCTTGTGTTATGTGTCAATTACTTTCATGAATGTTTCTATGAATGTTCACATGTTTGTTAAATTTATGAATTGATAAATCTTACACCAATATAGCATAGAATAGATGGTAAGTTATACAATTGATTACACAAAGGATAAAGGTTAAAAGATATAAAAGTTGTAGAGGTACTGATTCACTCCTCCCCTCTCAGCACACACTTCCCATTAATTCCAACACACACGGGGGTATGAATTACATACTAACACCACTTTTGAGGTTCTTAACTCATAATGATTACTTTTCTTTACCTGCTGACTTACTGGCATCAATTTTTGGTACGAAAAGATCTCTGAAGTATCTGAGCATTTAATGTATGTCATATCATACACTTTTCCCAATGGTCGATGATGCATTTTAACCCTCATGAACCTCTTTGAATTTATTTCACCATTCTTTGAAATGGTTCACAAAATATTCCTAAAGGAGAGAAATTGTTCTGAACCTGATTGTACCACCTGAACATCTTTGAACTACCTTGAACAAAGTTCAAAGTGGTTCAAGGCATTTAGAGAAGATTAAACCTTCATCAAATTTAGGATTACTTCCCACGAAAGCTACAAAATTATTGAAAAGGTGTCAATATTTAAAGTGATCCAAACATGACTGGAACCTAATGAACCTATATGAACCCCCTTGAACTTATTTCAATATGGTTCAAGGGGTTCAAGGACACAAGGAAAACATGATGAAACAACAATAAGGATATGAAATGACTTGAAAGATTGGTCAACTTGATGAATCAATGACGATTGAGTGGATTAAAAGGAAAAATTGATGAATCAAAAAAGTTTATGAAAGGATTACAAAGGCTCATTATGAACAATGAATGGTGGGATAACATCGGCTCCAACTGGGGATTGCATTTGCTAAAAATATAGATAACTCAGAGTTTCTGGTTTCACAAACTGAAAAGAGGAACGAAAAGACACAACAAAAACCCGAAAAGAAAAAACACACAACAAAATCACTATATAGAAGGGAAATCTTCAAAGAAATCATTAGAGTCTATAGAGTTTTAGGTCCTTCCGATTGTAAGTAAAAGGCAAGAATGTTCCAACTAGGTACTGCAGACGAAAAGCATTTGGACTGAGGACTTCCAGAATTTTAAAGGGACCTTTCCACAAAGAATCAAATTTCCCATGCGCTCCCTTCGGCGCTATACATTTATCCCAAAGAAGCACCTTGTCACATTCTATAAATTTATGGGGCCTAGCTTTCATATTAAAGAGCCTCTTGACTCTTTCTTGATGTTTAGTAATCTTATCTGTCAACTTATCCCTTTCCTCCTCCAGCTTGGTTAAGTACATGATCCTTTTCTCCAAGGCACTCTAAAAGAATTGGTCTTCAACAACAATTGGTAATTTCACGGCAGCCAGTTCCAAGGGTAGGGATACCTCTGCACCCACGCCATATATTAGTTCATACAGGGCCATCTCAATGGATCTTTTTGGAGTAATCCTATCTGCCCACAAAGATTCATACAAATTTTTATGCCAATTCCAAGCATTGTCATCCACCAACTTATTCACGATAGAAACCAAATTTTTGTTGGTGGATTCAGCTAAACCATTGCCTTGAGGAAAGTAGTAAGAGGAATGTGAGAAATTCCTACAAAGGTTGAGAAATTGCTTACAGAGTACAAGGAGATAATCTTGGATAATGTACCTGATGGTTTGCCACCGATGAGAGATATTAGTCATTGTATGGATTTGATTCATGGAGCCACTTTTCCAAATAAGGCAACACCCTGATTGGCACCGGCTGAAAATGAGGAACTCAACCGACAAATTCATGAGTTGTTGAACAAGGGTTTGATCAGAGAAAGTTTGAGTCCATGTGCAATACCAGTAGTGTTAAAACCTAAGAAGAATGAAGAATGGTGAATGTGTACTGATTCAAGAGCAATCAACAAGATAACAGTTAGGAATAGGTTTCCTATACCGAGGATGGATGATACAATGGATTGTTTGAGTGGAGAATTTTTTTTTTACCAAAATTGATTTGAAGAGTGAATATCATCATATTAGAATCAGAGAAGGTGAGGAATGGAAGACTACTTTCAAGACAAAAGAAGGTTTGTATGAGTGGTTGGTTATCCCTTTTAGTTTAACTAATGCACCAAGTACATTTATGAAATTGTTGAATGAAGTTTTGAAGAAATTCTTGAATAAATGTGTGTTTGCATACTTGGATGATATTATGATATTCAATAAGACTAGAGAAGAGCATTTGATGTATATAAGACAAGTATTGCAAAGATTGAAAGAGGAAAAGTTGTTGATAAACTTGAAAAAGTGTTCCTTCATGAAAGAAGAACTTGTGTATTTAGGTTTTGTGATTTCATCTGATGGTTTGAAGATGGATCCTGAGAAATTTGAAGCTATATTTAGTTGGCCTACACCTAACAATGTAAGTGAGGTAAGATCATTTCATGGATTGGCAAGTTTTTACAGAAAATTCATCAAAAATTCCAGTTCTATTTGTAATGCTATGATTGAGACAATGAGAGGAGACAAAAGAGAATTCAAATATTGGACACTTGTAGCTGATAAGAGTTTTGAGATTTTGAAACAAAAGGTTGCTGAATTACCTGTGTTAGCCTTACCTGATTTCAATAAGGTATTTCAAATTGAATGTGATGCAAGTGGAAATGCCATAGGAGCCGTGTTGACTCAAGAAGGTAAACCCGTTGCTTTCTTTAGTGAAAAGTTGAATGATACTAAGAGGAAATATTATGTATATGATCAAGAATTCTATTCTATTGTTCAAGCTCTGAAGAAATGGATTCATTATTTGATGCCAAGTGAATTTGTGCTATATACTGATCATAAGGCTTTACAATATTTGGGTAGTCGGAATAAGTTGAATCAGAGGCATATGAAATGGGTAGAGTATTTTCAGAGTTTCACATTTGTGATAAAGCATAGGAGTGGAGTTTCTAACCAAGTTGCTGATACATTGAGTAGAAGAAGATCTTTGTTGAGTGAAATGAGAATTGTGGTTCTTGGTTTTGATGACATGAAGCATTTGTATGAAAAATGACCCTAATTTTTCTGAGCAGTGGAGAGTGTGTAGTGCACCTATTCCAAATCAATAGAGTAAGTATGAAGACTATTTCATTCAAGAAGATATGTTGTTCAAAGGTATCCAGTTGTGTATATTGAGAGGATCAATGAGAACTAATTTGATAAAGGAAAAACATAGTAGTGGTTTGACCAGACATTTTGGTATTGATAAGACATTGAGTTTTCTTAAAGAAAGGTATTTTTGGCCTCAGTTTCATAAGGATGTTTAGAAATTTGTGAAAATTTGTGGATTTTGTCAAGTTGCAAAAGAATTGTCAAAATACTAGTTGTATACACCGATTTCTGTTTCTGAGAAACCTTGGAGTGATATCAACAGAGATTTTGTTCTTGGCTTACTGAGGACAACAGAGGTAATGATTACATATTTATTGTTATGGATAGATTTTCTAAGATGACACATTTCATACCATGTAAGAAAACATCAAACACAATACATATAGCAGATCTTTTCTTTAAGGAGATTGTCAGATTGCATGGATTATCAAAGAGTATCATCTCTGACCAAGACACTAAGTTTGTTAGCTATTTTTAGAAAACACTTTGGAAGAAGATGGCCATCGAGTTGAAATATAGTTCTACATTTCATCAACAGACTGATGGACAAAAAAAGGTTATAAACTGAAGTTTGGGTAACTTATTGAGATGCTTAGTTGGAGACACACCGAGTAATTGGGATTTGATGTTGGCACAAGAAGAGTTTGCATATAACAGTTCAATGAATAGAAGTACTGGAAAGACACCTTTTGAGATTGTTCATGGCACACAACCAAAAGGTATATCAGACTTAAGAGATATTGCCAGAGAAGAGAAGAGAAGTGACGAAGGAGAGAAATTTTCTAAGTTTGTGAAGACATTGCATGAAGATGTAAAACGTAATTTGAAGCAAAGTAATCAGAAATAAAAGGATAGTTCAGATAGATCAAGAAGACACAAGAATTTTGAAGTTGGTGATGCAGTTATGGTTCATTTGAAGAAAGGTATATTTCCTGTTGGAACATATGGTAATTTGAAAATGAAGAAATTTGGTCCTTGCAAGATATTGAGAAGATTTGACAGTGGAAATTCTTATGAAGTAGAGTTACCTGATGACATTGATATATCACCTATATTCAATGTTTCAGATTTGTTCGAATATTACGAACATGATGAAGAAGTGATAGTACCAAGTGATTATCCTAAGAAATAGATGGAAGAAGTTGAGAAGATTTTCAAACACATAATAGGCAGAAGTACAAGAGGAAAGAATTACATGGAGTATCTGATAAAGTGGAAGACCATAACAATTGAGGACTCATCTTGGATTTCTCAATCTGAGTTGGATTCAATTCAGGTTGGACCAGACACATGATTTGGAGAATCATTTATTTCAACCCCAGGTGTCTGATGCAGGAGCATCGTGGGTTCTTTGGAAATCCTGACCAAACAAAAATATGTTTTCTTTGGTTTTGTAGCTTGTTTGAGGCTGCTCGGTAAAGTGCTCGGTAACTGCTTTTGTGCACTCGGTTGAAGACTTGTTTGTTCTCCATTCGGGTTCGGTTAATTGTTTCTATCTTGATTTACCGATGGGTCTCAATAGTTGTTTGGCTACTTGGTGGGTCTTCACCGACTGGTCTCTGTGCTCGATTGGATTTCTTACCGAGTTGTGTATTTTTATGTTGGATCTTTTGGCCGATTCTGCATTTAATTTTCATAGCGTAATTAATGTTGGGATCTCTCATTGGGATGTGTGTCGACCTAAATATGGGTTGTTGTTGTTTCCTATGTTGGATCTTTAGGATCTGAGTTCCAAACTCTTTGGTGGACTCTTGTATATATTTGGTTTTCTGTTCCTAGATTAGGGTAGCAATTTTGGAGTAGGAATTTGGGATATAGAAGATAGTGTTAGCAGATTCAGAGGGCAAGTCTTTGACCTTGCATGTATGAAGATAAGTCTATAATAGATCTGAATGTATATGGCCAAAATCAAAAAGGCCTTACAACCCGACATGTAATAAGTTTGATGAAATAATATAAAGTTCTGTTGTTTCTTCTCTCTATTTCTGTGTTGTTTCTTCCGAGTTGTTTTGCGAGGAGGTTGGGATAGTTGAGAGTGCCTTGGGCCCATGTTGTCCCACCCTCCTTGTGTCAAAAGGCTTGATTTTCAATAGGAGAGTACTTTAGTTCATGCTTCTTCAAGGGGGTGCTCATGAATGAAATGGGGGCTTCTTAACCAACATCAAATTTTTGAGTTAAAATTTCAAAGAGTGTATGCTCAGAGGCATAACAATAGATGATAAAATATTTTTTATAATCAGGGTTAACCAGAGTTGGGGCTTGTGCTATAGCGTATTTGATCTCATTGAAAGCTCTTTTACCTTCCTCATTCCACTTAAAGATCCATCTTTCACTCATCATTCCTAGTATGTGCCTAGTTATTTCTAAAAATTCTGGTATAAAAGCTCTCAGGAAATTGATTTTCCCAAAGAAATATTTTACACCACTCCTACTGGATGGAATTTTGAGTTGTTGAATGGCTCTCACTCTGTCTGGGTCTATTTTATATCCTTATCTTAAGACGACGAGCCCTAGAAGTTTTCCTTTCGTTACATAGAGGACTGATTTCTTTGGGTTCAATGATATCCCATGCTCTTTGCTTCTTTGTAGGACCACCTTTAGATATTGTAAATAATGGCCCTTTGAATTTATCAACCGGAATGAAATCCTATTAGTTCGTGGCTCTTTGAAAAATGGCCCTTGCATTTATCAACCGGAATGAAATCCTATTATATGCAAAAGTCCCCCAAGGAGAAATAAAGGCATTTTTATGCCGATCCTTTTCTTCTACACTAATTTGATTGTAACCTGAGAATCCATCAAGCATGGACACCATCTCAAAACTGGCTATTGTTTGCAACACATGCTCCATGATAGGCAGGGTGTAATTGTCTTTTAAGCTAGACTAATTTAGGTTGTGAAAGTTTACGCATATTCTTATTTCACTATTTTTCTTTCTTATAGGGACTATGTTCACAATCTAAGTAGAGTGATGGATGGGGTATATGATCCTAGCCTTCATCATTTTGTCCACCTCCTTAAATATTGCCACAGATCCCTTGGCGTTGTAATTTCTAAGCTTATGTCAAAATGACATAACTTGTGACTTCAAAGGAATATGATGACAAAATTGCCCATTTATGAATTCTTTAAGATCAGTGTAATCCATTGCGAACATATCATGATATCTAGTCAAAAACCTTTGTAGATCCTCTTTTTATTGAGGAGATAGAGTCCCACCAATAGACATCCATTTAGGTTCTGTTGAACTTCCAATATTGATCTTTTCATATTCCTTAAGCAACTTAGAATGCGGGTTCATCTCTTTATTAAAACTACCATCTTTCCTGGAGAAAAGATGTTCAAGGGACACCATGCCCTTTTGGATTTTGTTTCCTTTCAGTTGCATCATGCCATCACAAGTCTCTGGATATGAACAAAATTCCTTACATTCATTTGAAGATCCTTCAAAATACACAGATGCAAATGCCTGAGCACATGCCAAGAAATATTTAACTTGTGAGTCCTCTTCAAACACCTGCCAATGTTCAACATTGTCTGGGACAACTGGTCTATAAATCATATCCACTGTATAAGTATCTATCTTGAAATCAGGGTGTGGTAACAACAATGATGCTGACACTGCAAGTGAATTGGCTCGCGAGTTCATACTCCTAGGGATTGCTTTAATACAGAAAGTATCAAAGAACTCGATCTCATCCCAGACCAGGTTTTGATAATGCTTCAAGAGCTCATTTATAACAGTGAAAATGTTCCTTACTTGCTTAACAATCAATTCGACATCTCCTTTCATAGTAAGCATTTTAATAGGTCTTTGGATTTGGCTTCTTGTAACCCGAGCAACATAGCCTCATCCTCGACTTTATTATTTGTGTTTTTAAAATCAAGCTTGTATGAGAAAGGGAAATAATGACCATCCAGAGAAATAAGAACAACCCCAACTCTTGAATTAGAATTAGAACAGCTACCATCAAACTCCATGCTCCATATTTGCATCTCTTCCTTAGGCACTTCTACTGGCATAGAGGAAGTTTCTTCAGGAAAAATGGCATAATTCCCGAATTCGCTTTCATAAAATAAAATCTGAGATTTGGGATCTTCTGATGGAAAGAGAGTATATTTGTTTTTTTGGTTCAGGTTCAAGTTTGACTTTGTTTTTCCAATAGGGATGAGAGCTGCTGACCAATCCATTCTAATCTCCCCTCCCATATCTTTATAGAATGTCCTACTCAAGAGCATGCCATAGCTGGCTGGTATATTTGCAACTAAAATGGTTAACTTCAACCTCTTGTTGGGATATAAAACAAGAACAACCTGGGCATCCTTCACTTGGCCTAACAATGGGACTTGTTTCTTGTCCATTGCATAACAGCTGCCAAAGGTTTTAGTCAGAGTCAACCCTAATACTTTGGCAATAGAAGATGACATGATGTTATCGGAGGCCCCTAAGTCTATTATACAGTTGCTCAATTTTTGACCATTTAGGAGTAGGGACACATAAAACAGGTTCGTTTTATTTTCCACTTTCCACTATTTTAGGTTCTTCAACTGAAGAATTAGTATTAGGTTCAGTTGCATAATGCGAAAGTTCAAAGATAAAGATAGGTGGGCCTATAGTTGCAGGTTCAGTCTCAGCTTGATATTGTTTCCCCAAGGACTCTTGAGTTTGATCACCCCTAACATATTTTATCAACTTATCTAACTCTTGGGGTTTCAACCTTAAGTATTCAACGAGTGATATTTCAATAGTGGAGGACTTACAGAAGTCTACAATATCGAAAGAGGAAGGCACATAAGTATTTCTTGGAAACTTTTTGATTCCTGAAGTTTTTAAATCAGGTGGAGTTCTTACCGCTGAGTCTTTTCCTTTCTCCGTGAAGCTTGAAGGAGATGCTCCACGAGTGAAATTTGGACTTTTCTGATTCCTTGTAAGGTCTACACAATTGGGATCTTCTAGAGCAACCAAAATCTCTGCACTCTTTTCTGAGTCAGTGTCCTATTCAACATAGTACATTCTGGAGTTTCCAAGTCACTCTGAATTTCGCTCCTCTTATTTCATTTCTCATAACATATCTTTCATAGCTTCCATCTACAAGTATCTTTTCATATCGGGACAGGTTTCACCGTCGTGATCAACAGTAAGGTGAAAGACACACATGGTCCCTTTCTCGGGAGGTTCAATGGCTAACCTCTATTGTGTCGAAGGGAGCTGAGGTGCTTTGTTGAAATTTCTTCTACTTGCATCTTGATAAGGCTGAGGGTAGGGGATTGCAGCCTTTGGTATTTGTCTCTTAAGTGTTATCACATCATTCAATAGTCTTTGAACTATTGGATTAGTGGACGCTAATGAAGCGGGTTGTGCATTCAGAGTCTGTACATCTTTCCTCCACTTTCCAGTGGTTAGAAAATCACCTTCAAGCTCAATCACTTGTGATTGTGCAACATTCAGATCAACCGACCTATCCCTTCTCAAGTGAAAACTGACATCGAGGGGCATGACATTTAGGGAAAGGCCCTTTGATTTTCTACCCTGGGCAGTGATACTCCTGGAATTTTGTGGATGATCTTGTTGAACTTAGCCACGAACTCTCTCATAGGTTCGTAGATTTCTTTTTTTAATTGAGTCAATTGCACTAACATGGTGTGTTCATTGTTGGTGCTTTTAAACCTGTTTTCAAAAGCGCTTCTCATAGTATTCCAGTTTGTTATAGATCCTCCCGGGAGATGAGCAAACCAGTCCGTCGCTCCTTCTGTTAAAGTTTGCACAAAGATCTGAAATAAATGATGTGATAATGAGTGGCAGAACTTGTCTCTTGTAAATAAGTTGTATTACATATTTATAAATAAATGAACCATAGTAAGGTTCCCGATTATACGATGATCGATGCACTTAGCCAATCACCAATGCATCGATACTTTAAGCAGTTAGTATTTTTATGATACTATCTAATAGTGATTGATAATTCAATCACTCTTAAACAAAACCAAAACCATGTTAACTTCATGAAGGAACAATGACATGATGATTGGCTAAGCCCACCCATCATCATGTAACCATCATTCATGCTTGCATCCAGTAGCCATAAATCATGATTGCATTCATATTTTGCACACATCCATCCATATCACATGTTTTCTATCAACAATGTACTTCCATACTTCATCACACAACTATTGCAAAATCCTACTTCAATTGCGTTAGTCATCCTTGATCGATTAGCCATAATAACTATCAGGAAACCATGAAGTCTTATAAATAAGACGGTTTCTTTAAGAAAGTGATCAGAGATAATCAACAATACCACAGATTGGTATCTATCCCTTACAACCATATCTCATACTCCATTATATGTTCATTAGTAAGTCGTATTTCATATTCATATTTGCATTTACATCCTTAGCCATTCAACCATAGCAAATTATTAATAAGATCAGACTGGTATCGATGATATAAATGTCTTAATTAATCGACTAGGTTACGTTGATATTTAATTGCCAAGAATATGATCAAGAATAACAAATTTTTATGAGTTAACAAATCATAACCGAAGAGGCACCATTAAAAGATGGACATGATCAAGGAATGAGACATGTCTCATGCTCACATCCTTTCATTTATCGAGTGCAAGTGTATAGAGGCCATCGACTTATCTTTTCAAGGTATTGAAGACATTATTCTTATTTGTTTATCCTCAACGAATTTTCTCTGCTCAGAGCAATCAGCCAATTGGCATACCTGATGCACACATACACAATATTGATCAGAGACGAGATCATGTGTTGCACGAATCAATTGTTAGATCAGATACAACATTAATATTGTTGTAAGAACATATCTACATAATCAGAGATAACAACTATTATTGTACACAATACTATTCTCAACCATTGCATGTATTAAGTGTTTATTACAGAAACAACAAACTATATTGCATGAAGCAATATCGGTATATATGCACATTTGATATTATTTAAAGAATTATATCAGAAAGAACAATATAATAAAACCAATCTTTGAATTCATTGTTATAGCATAAGTCTGTCTATTTAATTTAGCATATCTTTCATTGTCTACATCTGAAACACCAAGTGGTATTGATGATTGATAATTAATACATAATTGTTCCTATGTTGTCAATTACACAAGTTATAATCAAATCTATAGTATAAATATAAGCAAATCAAGTAATTGTCTCGTAATCTCTAGTTACACAAAAAAGTGGACATTACACATATATGCAAACAATAGTTACAAATACGAGAAGAAAAGGCAGAGAGGAATATGTATTTGAAATCTAAGCCATATCAAATGGTTTCACTTGGGGTGAGATCTTAACCCAGTAAGACTAGATGCAGATAGAACTGATGTGACTGGAATCAATAGGTTGCTCAGATCTTCCCCTGAATATTCCATTAGAAATGTTTGAGATTACGTCCCTTGTTGTGACGACCCTGCTGTTTCATATCTGCGAAAGTCAAATTTGTAGGTCTTCCCCTACTTGATCAATTTCCGAATGTGTGTCTTTTGAACTTGTCACGTGCATACACAAAGAGAGGAAGGAAATCAATGGCTTGATGGGGGTTTGCCTAGGTCATTCCTTAGTTTTGGAATTAATCAGGAAATAAACTTGAAATAAATTTCAATTGAATACATGTAGTCTAGCAAAGTCTAGAACATAAATTGAATATTTGAATCTTATATCTTGTTGATGCAATGCTCTTTGAATGTGATCACAATTATTGATGCAACAACTTGACATAAATGAAATCAATCATAAAAACGTGCTTGTATAGAGGTTGTTGTAACTTGCCATAATGCTTAGATCTAAAGAATATAGTAGGATGAAGGAATTTTCAGCACTTCATAGTAGAGTTTTTAAAGAATGTTTCAAGATCGGAGGTTACAACTAGGTCATTTCACATAAACCCTCGACTACGGTGAGAGGGGTATAAATTTCAAACATAGTGTATAAAATATCAGTGAAAGTCCAAAAATAGCAACAAAAAACACTAAAGTTCATGAAATAACAATTGAGAAAACCCTTATTAAACTACGAGTTTCATGTACAAGTCGCGGTCACAAGACAAATACAAAGATGTCAGATTTGCAGACACAAAACCCTCATTAAATAGGGAGAAACTCATCATGGTTGCTGATATACAGATTCATGTTATGAATAGAGAAGAGATATGCTACAAGAGAGCTCAAATACGTAAAAATATATCATGAAAACCCTTGAAGTTTCAAGAAATAACACTGAACATGTAGGGTACAAAAGGAAAATGGGTCTCAAAAATGTGTGAAACCGCGGCCATACCTATTGCAATAATATGAAATTTATTTATAATTTCGAGAGGAATCCTTAGAAAAATCTCCACAAACCAGAGGTCTCTAGGAACATGAAATGTTACCCAGTAAAACCCTCTTCCATGTTGTTGGCAGCCAGAGTTTCAAAAAGAATTCCAAATGCCAAAGTGAGAATGAATTGTAAATTAGGGTTGAAAACCCTATTGTTTTTGGTGGTCAAATGAGTTTGAACACTTAAGATTTTAGTGAGAAATAATATCAAAACTGTACCCACAGATTATTTTGAACCTTATGAGAAAATAATTTATACCTAAATTATACTTATTAAATAGTAACTCAATACTGTTTAAAAATTATAAGTTAGGTATAAATTATTGATATTATTTTTTATTATATTTTTTCATTTTTAATGTATTTAATATTTATTAAATATTGATATTTAATATTTAATAAATATTAAATATATTAAAATATGATAATTTATAATGAGTGTCATTTAAGATGTGTTTTATTGCATGATAATTTATTATAAATAATAACAACTTGGTGCTAAAATTATAAAGCACTAGGTTGTTAATTATTTTATCAGGCCATGCATGGGAGAAGGAGATTTATATACAAAGATTGATTCCTTCTCATTTCTTTTTGTGTTCAACATTGATTGTGAGTAGTTTGATTAAATATCATGTTTTACCTTTATTTCATCAATATTTTTTTAGTGTTTTATGAAGAATTTGACATATCAAAGTGCAAATTTGTGATTGTGTCTTCCATTTTGATGTTTGAAACTGAGAAAGGATTATAGTTTCCTATTCAAATGTTAGAGTACCAGGGCCTTTCATGAGAGTTTATTGTGCAAGGTGTGTGTGTGATTGGAATTGTGCGTTTTAAGGTGTTTTATATGAGTGATCTTGTGAAGTTATTGGTTGCAAGTCTGAGTATTTATTCGGTGCATCACCTTAGATATAGGTTTTCATTTTAAGCATATCTTTCTTACTCTTTTCCTATTCAAAAATTTAGTTTAGGTGATACTGAGATCATGATTACGAGACCAAAATGTTTTATAATAACAACAGTCAGATGTTGAAAATTAGTGATACATGCAAACAACAGAAACATTAATAAGACATGTATTGGACACAAAGTAAACATCAAGGAACATAGAATTAGTAATACAATGCTACAAGTGTCTCAAACATGATCTTTAATTTTATGTATTTGTTACAAGTAATAATGAGGGTCACAAATGTCAAGTAATCTTTCATAATTTTTTAGGATACATAATAGAGTGCAAAAGACGACGCAAAACTCGGCGCCAAAGGCTGGAGGCACTTTTGTGCCAATTTTTGCTCCAACACAAAGGTGCTAATTTTAGGCACAAAATACACTACAAGTCGATGCTATTTTAGGCGCTAATTGTCAGTTGTGTTGTAGTGATTCTTGGAGAGAGTTATGAGGTAGAGCTTTCACTTTAGCTCATGTAGTCAGGGAAAATGTTAATGGACCAAACAAGGAAGTGATAGTGTCGATTGTTAAAAAATATTGTTACATCAAAGTTTGCATTAAAATTTGCAAGGAAAGCAACACAAATTCCAAGCCTCGTCAAATTTTAATTTGAAGGAACGTCTTTTGTTCATTTACAGTAAAGGTCAATGGAACCTTATTCTGTGTAGAAGTCTCTAAAAATTTTATGGTTAGGGAAAGAAGTGGGTAAACAAATAGGAGACAATAGTAAAGTTTTCCCCTCATTGTAGTTTGTGAGGAAAGTACAAGAGCAATACAATCTTATTAATGTAGAGGGCAAAATAAAATTTGACATATCTGAAACAAAGGGAGATTCAATTCTCTTCCAATTCAACGAAGGTTTATAGAGTTCATAAATTTATATTAATGTCAAATTTGATAGAATAAGGAAGTTATGAGGAGCAAGAACAATCACAAAATATAGTTCCAATGGCTATAGGAACAATCACAAAACAAAGTTTCAATTGTTGCAGGAACATTCAATGAATATAGTTTTGGACATTCTATGAGGGGGTTTCTTTTTTTGCGTGAATTATGGACAGTTTTGGAGCAATTCTACGTCAATTTTGGATCCCATGTGATGTATGCATATATAAGGATAGTTATGGGGTCTTTATAATGCATAATGCTAATTTAGGCACTAATTTAGGCGTTAACTTAGGTGTTAAATTAGGCGCTAATTTGGGCACTAATTTAGGTTTTAAAGTGGGCACTAATTTAGGTGTTAAACTAGGCACTAATCTAGACACTAAGTTAGGTGCTACTAAATTAGATGCTAATTTAGGCACTAATTTAGGTGCTAAATTGGGTGCTAATTTAGGCACTAAATTAGATGCTAAATTAGACACTACTAATTTAGGAGCTAACTTAGGTGTTAACTTAGGTGTTAACTTAGGCGCTAATTTAGGCACTAACTTAGGCACTAATCTAGGTACTAAATTGGGTGTTAAATTAGGCACTTTTTTTTTTCCAGCGCAAACAACACCAAAAATAGTGTCATCCCAAAAAATAGTGTCAATTTTTTAGAAAATAATTGGAGAAAAATACATTGAAAAAGTGGGTGGAAGCGAAAAAGGGAGCTAATTGCCTATTTTGTTATAGTGTATGAACCAAAGAGTATAATGGTTGTGAGGGAGGGTCAAGTACATATGTTAATTTGACCCTAGAAGGAATTTCTTGAACCTTTAACATACCTATTTACCCACAAATGACTAATTCTACAAAGAGCACTCCACTAAAACAAATATAAAAAAATGAGGATGTAAGAAAACCCTATATGCAGGGTGACTTTTGGATGAGAAGAAACAAAAGGATATCTCCAAACTACAGAAATCACCTTATAGACTCTTTATCCTCATTGGTCTTCATAGGTTTTTATGAACTAGCTCCAATGGCTTTGTAGTTGAATACTCCTTTTTCAGAAACCTTACTCTTGTTTTCTTTCCTTCTTATTATTCGTTGCAGAGTGTGCACAAAGTTTTTGTAATTTTAGGCATGTCTCTTACTTCTTGCTTATTATTGATCATTACCAAATTATCAAAGTAAATGTGGCCCATCCTTCTATGTCATAGTTCTAGCTTTCATCATTTTGGCTCACAATACATTTCTTTCCATTGACTCGCCAAGATTGTACACGTCACTATTTTTTTTCTATTTCTTTCCACACCAATCTCTCCAATGCTTTCTTTTTTTGATTTCACACATATCCACATTGAATGAAAAACTATAGCCTTTTCACACACCTAAATTACACTAAGAAAATTGTGTTTCAAACCCTCTACATGCTAATCATCATATGTCTTATTATTTCCACCATCAAGACTTAAAGTACCCTTTCTAGAAACTTTTACAACAAAGTTGTTACCAAATCTTACTTTCCATCATTCCACTTCTTCAAGTTGATGAACTTTCTTTCATTTCTTATCATGTGGCTAGAACATGTATTATCTATGATCCATGAATTATTCTCACTTTGTGCATGAAATGTGACCATTTGTGAAATCATTGATTTTTCAGATCTTTGTTCTTTTTTGTTTTCTTTTCCAAACTTTCTAAGATTCTCTCTTTTGATCAATTGGAGTATTTTATTTCATATCTAGGTTAGGAGGCATCCCAAAAACACTTATATGATGTCTTGTGATATGTCTAAACATGTTGCACTTATAAAAAATGACATTGAAATTAAACAAAGGATCAAATGCATTTGTACTCACAAAGTTATCCCTTCTTGTTGGAAACCTTCTACAATCTAATGCCTTGTCGCTAAATTGATTGAAATTTAAAAAAAACTAGAAAAAGAATTATTGAAAATAGTATAATAAGCTTGTACTCCTATATTTTTTGTTTCAAAACTCCTCTTTTGTTTATGGATTTCAATGAACACATCATAGTCCTTCTTAATGTCCTCGAACACTTTAGATTGATTTAGTCTTGAACTTTCAAAGGTATTCTCGTTGGGATCCTTTCTAGTCGTCTTCACAGGATGTTTAGTAGCCTTCTTATTCTAATTTTCATTGAATTGAATACTATTCTTGATATGTGATGATCTCTAATTGTTTATAGTATGATCCAAAATTGTAGTGCTCTTTCCAAACTTCAAGTTCTTTCTTCATTGACTATTATCTTTCTTCAAATCCTTGCACAAAAATATCACTTATGCTTCAAGATTTTCAAAATCCTTTAATTTTATCTTTAATTTTCCACCTTGGCATATTCTACTTCTATCTGAATTTTCAGATATATTATCAACTTCTCTAATTTTCCAAGACTTTGTGTTAATTTCTATTTGGATTTTATATCTTTTATAATCACGTTCTTAAGTATCCTGATCTCTTTGTAGGCATAATGGAGTTCTTCCTCAAAATCCACTTCTTCTTCATCATCATCTCTAGAACTTATAATTATTGCATCTCCATCTAGGGTGTTCATCACCATGAATAGGGCTCTTCCTTTTTCATATTCACTTCTATAGGTGGACTGATGATACTCGTTTGATGAGTAGTGATCTTCCTTATAATAGAAGTTCTTCTTATTCTTATGCAAAATATTATTCTTATGTTTCGATTTCTTATTTCTCCTTTGATAGGAATGATACTCATCACTACCTATTTTGTAAGGATGCTTGGAAACAAAATGACCAATTTTACCATAATTAAAATATTTGAAAGGTGAATTACCTTTTTATTTTATGGAGCCTCTCATCAACTTTGTTACAAAGTTTTCTTCTAGATATGATCCATCACTGGGATCAAACTCTTTAATCTTATTATATGCCTTGAAAATTACTTATAATTTCCTTGAATATTTGGTATTCACAATCCTCATATTACATGAAATCATGTTCCCTATAGTTCATCCATTGTGAAAGTATTCATATCTTTAGCTTCTACAATTGTAGAAACATTTGGATAAAATCTTGAGGGAAGGGATCTTAGTACCTTTTTCACAATTATTGTTTCTTTCATTTCTTCACCGATTCACCTATTTGTGTTGACAATCTCATCAACTCAGAGAAGGTATGTAGTAACATTTTCTTATTCTTCATCTTTAGACTCTCAAACTATTCTTGGTAGATCTAAATCAATTTCTTTCTTGACCTAATCATCACCTTCATAGATATTATGCAGTTTGTCCCAAATCTCATTCATAGTCCTCAATGTATCATCTTGAAAGACTCAGAGTTAAATCAACCATACAAAATAACATTCCTTTCCCTAATATTATTCTCACAAGCCTTCTTTCTAGTTTTATCTCTTGAAGGATTTTCTAGAATCTCATAATCATCTGACTATCTTCCAAACACTAAACCCTAAAGCCATCAAATAGGCTTCCATCCTTACACTCCAAAATACATAATTGGATCAATTAAATAATGGTGTCTTGTCTAAAGAAATTCCTTCCTAAACAATCATATGTGTCATCCTAGATCAACCTCAAGTTATTAAACTCCTCCAAGTAACTTACCTTTAATACCAATTAATATGCATACAAATTAAACTCCTACTGCAAGTAACTTAGCTTTGATACCAATTACTATGCATACAAATATATTGAGATTGGGTCAATTTTTAATTTCAATAATTAATACAACATTTATACCATTATCATACTTTACTATATTCATCAAATCAACTATGATAGAGATAAGGACATTTAAAAATCAACACAAGAGAACCCTAGATTTGTGTGGAAACCCAGAAGGGAAAAATTGCAATGAGAATAATTGCTTGGATCTATAATCCAAATCTAGTCTCACAAAATAATAATTAACTTATAGATTTAATAGCACCAACCCACATGAATAAAACCTCAAGATTGAATACACCAACCCATAATAAAATTTGCAAGAAGCACCAATCTGGTAATCCAAAGAATAGTCCACCAACTTAGAGTATGAGAAACCAACCTCAATTACAAGGAACATATAGGAAATAAAACTGTATATCATGAAAAAATTTCAAACTCAATCTGTATCACTTGATTAAACCGACCTTCTTCATAACATTCTCATAGTGTGTACAAGCACTATATCTAAGTTTGCACAATTTACCATGAATATTCATTCACCACCTTCTTCTCATCGTACGATTTTCAATCATATATTCTACTCCCCACGTTGGATGAAATTGATGAACAATATCTATGAGGGTGTTTCATAGGAAACTTATAAATGTAAATTTCTCATATGATTATGTTCTTTCTCTAAATGAACGTGTTAGATTTTCAATAGTCAACACCCATAGTGAGATTTTCAGATTTAAAGAATGTAAACGTATCAAACACAAATAAAACCAAATTTATTCTGATAATCAAATTTTAACATAATAAAACTTATATCCCACAAGATGGAACAATCAGTTTCTATTTTCATAGAAATAGAAATCAGAAGGAACTAATCAAATGAAGATAAAATTCTACACCTTTTGAAAGAGTACAAAATATGAATAATTTTAAAATGAAATTGAGAACAATTTAGGAAAACTCCCTGTATTTTCATGAAGATGTCAAAAAAATGAACAAGGGATGGTAGATGGGAATACCTTAAGAGTATGAGGCTAGGTTCTACATTAAAGTGATGTCAGACTACCAAGATTGGGCAGAGAACCCTCATATTTAGTTGATTGGTGAGTTTCTTGTCAAGTAGGGTATGGTTGTCAGTCTAAGTATGAGCATAGACAGTCCAAATAGTCCTGCAAATATTTGTAACAGTCACACGACATTTGAATCTAGTGATAAGTTTTGATCTCAAATAAATTTAGGAAGGAAGAATAGCGAGTCTTCTTTCATTTGGATCAAGTTTGGATCCCTGCTGTGAATCACAGAGGGAGACCAATTCCATTTTATCAAAATAGTTGTAAAACCCTCGCTGTCAAGGGTATGAATACAAATTGGATGATATCTCCAATTCTAACCATTGGAAATTTCTAATCTTTTGGGTGATGCTAGTATTCTGAGGTATCTTTCATTTGGATTTTGTGTGAGATTTACTGGTTGTGTGTGGAGTGAGAAACGGCCCCTAGTGTAATGATTCCTAGAAATTTAAATGTTTAGGACTGTAATCCATATTTTTTTTGGGATTAAGCAAATGAATGAATGGTTTTAATATTACACTTGGTTGAAGAATGTTTAGAAGGGTTTAATTTTTTTTTAAAGAAAACAATTCTACATTGAATTTTAGGATGAAATCATTAAAAATATAGTCATATTTACCCTGTGACAACAAATGGACATTTTTGTTAAAAATTGCCTTATAGGAATGTGATCAATGGATGGATGTGGTTTAATAAGGTTGTAATTCAGGAACCTAGTTACCTTATTCATGTTTTGCATCATATTATTAGTTTTTTTTAGTTTTTCCTCCTTCCCATTTCATTCAAGTTACATTTTGTATCATCTTATTAAGTTGTTAGCCATTCCTTTATGCCTAGCTGAATCATTTTTAAATTTTGTTTGAATGTTTTTAATGCCTGGATAATTATCAACCTTGGTATTTTTATACTTTGATAACACAATTACATTTATTTAAATATTAATAGTGATGTTTAAAGTCTTGTGATGCTACTTCTCATTGATATTATTGTTCTTAGATTGTGATGAAGATACAATATATCTAATCCATGGAATTTCAATTTTAGATAAAATGATTGATTAAGAACCAATTATAATTTCAGCAATTGCCCACTCACCACCAAATATTATTGTTCCTCTTCAGCTAATATGGAGATCAGGGTGCAAGCACAAAGTTGAGTGCCAATTCCGCGGAAGTCCGCGGCCAAAAAAAATTGGCAAACAGAAACGGGTACCCGTTTTTTAAAAAATGGGTGCCTGTTATGGTTCGGGTGCCCGAGTCGTGAATATAAAACGGGTGCCCGTTTTAAAAACAGGCACCCATTTTGGTTCGGGTACACGTAGCAAAACGGGCACCCGTTTTTAACAAACGGGTGCCCGTTTTTAAGAAACGGGTGCCCGTTTTTTAAAAAACGGGTTCCCGTTTTTTAAAAGTATTTAAAATTTGTTTTAAACCGTTTTGCAAATCATTTTCACAATTTGCAAAACGGGATTACGTTTTTATCTGAACGGGTACCCATTTTTTAGAGCTACCACCGACCCCCCTACTGCCATTTTTCCTACTACAGGTACGTATTATTGTTTTTTATTATTTTTTTTTATTAAAAATATTTTTTATTATTGTTTTTAATTAGTTTAATATTAAAAATTGTATATTGTGTTTAATGTTTATAGTTTTTGAGAGCTACCACCGACCCCCCTGCTGCCATTTTTCCTACTA
>MU226532.1:828045-846279 GCA_018584345.1 Thuja plicata
TATATATATATATAAAATTTTGATTTTATCTTTGTAAACATATATCATAAGAGTTCTCTATTTCTTATATATATACATATTTATTATGTATTATGTATATGTATGAAATAAACATATATAATAATAATAATAATAATAATAATAATAATAATAATAATTATTATTATTATACATACATATATTTATTTCTTAATATAAATTGTTAATCATCTCGATGATATACTATTTACTAGATACTTATCTCATAATTTATCATAAATATATTTATGTGTACTATTATAATTCTGCATCAATATTATTAGGAAATAAACTAATTTATATAGTTTGAATATATGTATGTGTACAATATTATAATATATATGACAAAGTTTACTTAAATAGTGTTGCCCATTTCTTCTTTATCTTTGTTAGAGTAATAAGTTATTTCACTTATTAATTAAAACATTTTGATTTAATTATTAAGTCACTTATTATCTCTAGTTTACTTAAGCTAAACTTTAGGCATATAATAATTAATTCTTTTATTAATTATTATCACGCAACCTAGGTTTTTCCCTTTTAGGGTTTTAATCACATTTATAAGGTTTGATCTCTTTGTAATTACTAATTACCTGAGAATATTATTTTTTTTATAGGCAATGATCGAGGCCTTGTATTTTGCTTTTATATTAATTTAAATAATTTTTACACCCCCATTCAAAGCGGGCATTGAGGGAAAAGAACGAGGTAAAGACAAACCCTCGGTATGGTCCGGAACTTGAGAGTCCAAAAAACTATCACCTAATAAAATGCCTGATTTAATTTTCGGGTTACAATGGGGAGGACAAAGCCTCTTTTTACAAATTTGTAGTATCTTTAGTGCTCAGGGATCTAGCCACTGGGTTAATTACATCATGGCTATACTGTCTAAAGGCATCTATTACATAGTATACATAATTCTTTGTGGTGACTACTATCATTTGAATCAGTCTCAATGATGTCTTTGGATTCTAGGCATCCTTCCTTCTTATCTGCTTCAGGGTTAGTCTATATAAAACTGATATAAACCTTAATAGTGCGAGTTTAGAAAATATACCCATTGTTTTGATTGAAGATAATTAAGAGGGGTCTTCAAATATTCTTCACACCTGTCTGTTAGTGACAAAAAAACCAAACCAATCCAATATATACCAACTTTTTTCATACTTAAATATAACTTAAGCTTCATAATTACCCTGCTCTTTTACTGATAAGCAGTCTAGATACCTAAGAAATAAACCATAACTAATTAATGGAATTGAATATGCCTTTATTGATATGGAAAATTTTCTAATTATCGAACTCCATAATGATGGATTCCTCTGTACCTTTTAGGAGATCCCAATCTATACATGTTGTTTAAAAATAGACTAATGAAACTGTATTGCTATACTATTCTGAATCAGGGTACAAACTACCTTGGATAGTTACTGCTAGAGAAAGAGGACAAACCAGGTCAATCCAGAGTTAATACTAATCTAAATTATAGAAATTCAAAAATAGGTGAATTCTTCATATTTCTTTTAGTCCAAGGAGCATAGTAATGAGAATATCACATTATCATACATATAGAAGCATAATAACACTATTCAGAAATTAGAGATATTTTATGTTTGTTACCAACCTTATGTATCATAATAATTCAGATGATTGAATTTAGGTTCTTCACTGATAATCTCTCATTGCATCTTCAATCTTTAAGTTAGTACCCTATTATAAATATAAATATATCAATAAATCTCTCTCTCTCTCTCTCTCTCTCTCTCTCTCTATATATATATATATATATATATATATATTGTACTAATCATATTAGTCCCATTATGCATAAAATCATAATACAACAGAATCTACCAATAAATAAATTTTACACCTGCTAGAATATACTCATAGAAGTCATTAACAGGTCTATTCATAAGTCTATCTTGAATTTGTGGAAATAAAAGAAAAAACTTCTTAGGAAATTAATTTTTTCCTTTTCTCTATCATGGGACTTATTTAATTATGTTACTTTATTTCTAAACAAAACATATGGACTCAAGATTTGTAGGCTCATCCTTTCTTAATACTCTGCCCATGCTAGGTTCTACTCTTTCCGATCCCTATAGTTTCCCCCATTTAAAGATTCTCCTCAACTTCCTCTATGTCTGATTCACTAAAACCTTCTTTATCTATATTGTCCACATCATCCTCCCTTAAGAAATAGTTGAACCATTCTTCCTTCGGACGGTATCTTGCACGAAGAAAAAGCAATAGGAAGTCTAAGTTTCTTCTAATAGTAGGAGTGGACTCAATAAAGGAGTCCAAATCCTTAGTTATGAATATAGGATAAGAGGGGACTGGTTTTCCACCTATTTATGGTCCATCATAAAATCTAGGCTTTGGGATTGATAAGTCTGCTCTAATAACTTTAATGACTTTCTCCAGATTGTTCACATATTGTCTTTTAAAGATACATCTACATAAGTGTTCAATGTCTTCCTTGCCTGGATCAACCTGGAGGGAAGAGGATATAAACAACCAGCATGTCATAATTAACTCTAAAGTGATTTGTATTCGTGATGAATTCCGTTCCTAGAATTTTGAATATTGCTTGAAGGACTAAGTTATGGGTGGTTAACATAATAGCTTTCAATCTTTTGATGGAGATTTCTTCGTCGAAAGCAATCTGATGCTTGGAGCTTTTGAGTTTGATAGTTGTAGAAATTTTCTATGGAGGATGGGACACTTGGGAAATAGGTTTGGAAGGAATAATCATAGGAAGGTAATATATATCCTTAGATGTCTTTTCAGTTCCCATTGAGGGAGGGAACCCATTTTTTACATGTTAACTAACTTCTACCAACCTTAGGGGGATAGGAATATAATTTCTTATACTCTTGATCGATTTCATGATATCTTCATTATTTAGACCCTGGATATACTTATTTGTTCAATAATTTATGGTTGTGTACTAGCACATGTGGCCATTTAATCATAATCAGGGCCTATTTTTTGGTTTGTAACTATTCCTTTTTCTAAAGTTAAAAACAGAGTGACAAGCCTAATCTTAATTCTGCACTTGTATATTTTGCATTCGATAGACCCCACTTTCCTTTATATAGTCCAAGCATAATCAATATCTCTTATAATATAAATATATGTCTTTGACTATATATTTATATATATTTTTTAATGTCATGCTGAATCTATCTATTTATTCAGGGATAATCTAGAGAAACTATTGTACATATCGAATCTTGCTCTTGTAAGGTCCTCTATAATCCTTACCAATCAAGGAAGACATTTACAGTTCTTTGTTACCCTTTTTCTTCTAGAAAATGTAGAAGCGTGCCATTAATAGAGCCATGTTTTTTCCTTTAAGCAAAATAGAGCTATCTATACATCACGCACATCTTATATCCATAGTCTAGAAAGTAAAAATCAATTCATTCGTATTAGAAAAGGGAAGTATTCAGTGAGATTCTTCTAAACAATAATTCATAAATGTCTATTAGACGCATTTTTTATAGAAAGGGATAAAACCTTTTAGTTACTGATTATCTACTAAGCGGTACTCCTTTAGAAATTATAAATGATTCTACTTCTAGAATCGTGAAATCTTAATCTTTTTAATCTTGGGAATGGGTTTATTTAAACGATCATACATCCAACATACATTATATAATACCATTTTTAATTAATTATATTCGTAAGAGTTCAAATATAAACATCTTTAATTCTAATCCTTGAGAGAATGTGTGCTCCTTCCTATCTATACAAAATGGGAGAGTCTTTTAAACTTCGATTACATTCTTAGTTTTTAAGGAATTATCTGTACGTCAACTATATACCAAAAAAAGATTCTATTGACCTTCTATTACCCACTAAACTATAAAAGAGTTTTTAATATCTACTGTTATTAAGTCTTCATTTCCTTTATCTATTTGCATTTGATGATTATCAGTTTGTTTGATTCCTTATTTTCCTCCTCACCTTCATTTTCGGTCATCACAGCCTTGCCCTTAGCATAATTTTTAACACCTTTCTGCCAATTGTTCCTGGAAATAACTGGGGCTATGACTTGAATGTTGTCCAGCTTGACATTCCCCATAGAGGCAGGGATCTGATAACCTTCCTCATGGAGGTATTTTCAAAACCATTAAGAATCGTTAGTCAAAGAAACCCTCACCCATTTTAGTAAAAAATGTAAGTTTCGTTCCATTGTCGCCCAATTCGCATTAAATATTTCCTATTTTCAGAGTATCATTATTGGTCGTCGAAAGATATCAACTCTTTCTACCAAGCTACCAATCTGGGCTCTCATGTAAGCCTCCGATTATGGGATTTTGAGATTATTATCTACACTGTAGACAACATGCTCCAGACCCAGAAAAATATCATTGGTGAAAACCTTTTTGCTTAGAGAAACTACATCACTTTTGGGAATCCTATCTCAAAAAAGACAGGAAATGAAGGCGCCTAAGATTTGCCCATTCATTCTCATAGTGAATTCAAATTCGTATTTTTCTTCACTGAAAATCACCTCAATGACTCTCCTAACAAGATCTTTAGAGGGGTTAAGGATACGATTCTATCATTCTAGTTGGATGCTACCTCTAAATGTCATCTGCCTATTACCTTTTACATGAAAAACTAGGATGTGGGTATCCATTGCTTTCTTAGTTTCTAAAGGTAATTCCAGTGTTAGATGGTGAAATCAGGCTCCTATAAAATAAATGTGCAAGATCATTCTAAATAGCGGGTCCGGAAGCCTCTAGAAGTTTCCATTCACAACAAGCTTAATGTAAAATTATTAATATTGATATTGATATGATTAACATTGTGGCACACATTAGGGCATTAACACTCATTAATTAGTACCATCATTATTTTTAGGTCACAAGATATCAGGAGGCTAAAGAAAGTTAACTATCATTGTTAGCTAATATAAATCTATTCATTAAGGCTATCATAACTATCATTAGTGTTCTTAGCTAACTATTTATGTTTATTAAGTCTAATATAATTGCAAAGGGAGGTAATCATTTTTCTTAGTTTTGAATTAAAGTGTATTGTTAATGTGAACATGCTCTTAGAGTATATGTCCCTAGGATTTCTTCTTTCTGATTAAACAAATGTTTCAATTTTAAAAGGTTTACCTATTCTTGTAGTATTTGTTGACGTTATGGTCTTAAATTAACTATAAGTTTATTATGTCATTTTAAATTATGCTATATGATATTTAATTTATTCAAGAGTGTTTATTATGTTCTCGTTCTACATACTTGAACCTTGTGCATGTTTCATACCTTTATAGATGGATATATATGTTGACCATTTATCTCGTCTCTTTGTCTTTTTATCCCTTATATAATTATACTACTCCTAGTTCACTAAACTTTAATGAGCCTGATTTACATTCTTTAGAAGAGAAAGAGAATCCTAGAAGAAGGTGGTCTATGGTTTCTTCATGCTTTTCACAAAGAGGCAATCTACTTGGACCCTCAAATCCCATTTTCTTGAATTGATCAGCTGTTAAAATCTTCTTGTGCTATACTAACCAAGAAAAGATTCCTTCTTTTGCAAGGCAATCACTACTCCAAAACAGACTATATAGAGGATTGTTCTTACAACAAAATTTTTGGACCTTAGGAATCTATATCCTTCTTTAACCGAATATTATCCATTCTTGTATTTGTCCCATATCAATTTGTCCTGGCCTAATTTCAATGATATTTTATTTGATCCCAAAATAGAACATAGAGTGGCTTATTCAGAGGGAGGGAAATTCAAATTATTCCTATCCTTCTAGTTCTATCCTAATCCTACATTATCAAAGGTACGATAATCTATAACTCGTTTACCCCAACACGCTTCCAAGACTTTTTTAGATTGTTCCAAATTACCTTCAAATTGTAAAGCTTTATATCCTTCCCATGAATCCTGCCAGAAAAGAGCCTTCTCCCCCTTTCTTAAGTTCCAAGTTAGTTTTTCTTGGATGATGAATCTGCAATCCAACATGAAATTCCAAATTCTGGACCCCCTAGGAGGGGATTTCTCTCTAAACATGTTTATAGGATCTGAGTTACTTAAATATTTATGAGATATAATTTTAACCCATTTAAGGTGTAGATTCTTCTACATTCGCCAAACTATTTTGGCTCCTAATGCTTTTCCTTGAAGTTTGATATCTTTTATTCCTGTTCCCTCTTCCTCTTTTGGCCTGTAGACCTTATCCCAAGCCAATAAGGATATCTTCTTTTTGTCCCCTGCTCCTTGCCAAAAGAAGGCTCATAATCTTATTGAGCTCATTCCTTTTTTATCTGAGAGATCTAAACAAGCGAGCTGATAAATAGGTTGTGCAGATATGACACTTTGGACTATAGCAGCTCTCCTAGCCACAGTCAGCCTTCTACCTTTCCAAGAGGCCATTTTAGATCTTATTTTGTCTATAGTTTGGTTTTAGATCTTATTTTGTCTATAGTTTGGTTCCATAGTTTAGAAGACCTAGTCCCATGATCTAATTGAAGCCCAATATATTTACAAGGTAGGGCACCCTTTTTGAAATTTAAAATATTACAGAGTTCCTATTCTAGATTTGGATGAGTGTTAAAAAAGAAATTTTTTGATTTGTCCTTATTTATTTCCTACCCTGAAGACAAAGCATATTGGTCTAAGATCTTCTTATAAGCTTTGGCTTCAACAAAAGTGCTCTGACCATAGATCATTGTGTCATCCATGAATTTTTGATGGGTTGTAGCATCTATAACATTAGTGATTTAGATTCCCTTAACCCTGTCTTCAGATCATGCATTATTAATTGATCAACCCAAATCTTCAGCCATGATAATGAAGAGGAAAGGGGAGATTGGATCTCCTTGTCTTATGCCTCTTTTAATATCAAAAAATCCCTTAGGTGATCCATTTACCAATATTAAAAGTTTGGGGGTAGGAATACACTAAAAAATTAGATCCACCCATTTTTTAGCAAAACCAAAGGTTGAGAGACACTTCCTTAAGAAGAGCAAATCCACTTTATCATAAGCTTTTTTTTAATGTCTAATTTAATTAACATGTTTGGATTCTTATTATTTTGGATAGAATTTATTGCCTTTTGTGCAATAATAATCCCATCATAAATTGATGTTCCTAGAATAAACCTTGTTTGTTCATCACTAATTACATAGGGAAGAAGCTTGTGGAGTCTACTAGCCATTTTTTTGGAAAATAATTTGTAGATGGTGTTACATAACGCTATAGGGAGAAAATTGCTAAACATTCATGGGTTTTCTTTTTTAGGAATTAAGGCTATGAAATTATTATTTACTTCCTTAAGGAATCTACCAGTTTCTTATCCCATCAAGAGCAGTTGTGACTTCATCCCCAATAAAGTCCCAACATTTTTGAAAAAAACATAGTTGAAAGCCATCATGCCCGGGAGATTTGTCTGGGTTCATATTTTTAAGGATGTTTTCAACGTCTTCTTTAGTAAATCTTCCTAATATACATTTATTTTGTTCCTTCGTAATTATTTTAGGGATATTTGTAATAATACTCTCTTGATCATTTAAATTAGGATCTTGGTCAGTATGATAAAATTCCTTATAGAATTTTACAGCTTCGTTAGCTATCCCTTAAGGATCATCAATCACTCGGTCCTCCTTGTCCATAATAGATGTTATTCTATTTAAAATTCTTATTTTTTTTGTATTGTTGTGGAATAATTTTGTGTTGCTGTCACCCTCTGCTAACCAAATCTCTCTAGATTTTTGTCTCCAAAAAATCTCTTCCTTAGCAAGAACATCTTCATACTTCTTCAAAAAGTCTTTTTCTTCCTCATATAGTAAATTATCCATACCTTTTACTAATACTTCCTCATTAAGAATTTCTAATTTCCCTTCTAGTTCTAATTTGTATTCAAATATATTCCCAAATTTTGTGGTATTCCATATTTTTAGCTTTTTGTTAGGGTCTATTTGAGTCACCATGATCAAAAGTGTTCTCTCCCTTTTTGAAGTGTTCCTTGAAGTTTTTCCCGATCCCCCTTTATGTAGAAGAAGTCTAAGTTAAAGAGCCTTGTGATGTCAGATTTACCTCCGAACTTATTCTTTAAATGTGTCATGAGCCCATCTTGTGAAAGCCGGTTCTCTCAGTCAAAGTTGGTATCAGTCTTTGCCTCATGAACCACTTTGAACCGATTTGAACCTAAGTTAAAAGTAGTTCAATCAAAAGTTTATGGCCTAATATCGGTGATTGAAGATAGGACTTAGGACAAGTCATCAAACTGCTTCAAACCGCTTTGAACCTCAGTTCAAAGAAGTTCAACAAAGGATTCAACAAAGCAAAAAGGTGATGAGATGAATGAGTTGACAAGTGATATGACATGTCAGAGCATATCTATTAGAATAATAGTACAACGATTTGGAAAAATAGTTGGCCACGTGGGAAGAGTAAAGCTGGCAATGCGGGTTAAGGCAGATGTTTTTTTGGCACAAACAAAGGGATAGAATTTAATGTAGAAATAATGACTTAAGGGGGTTTAATTAAATGAAGTGATGGCCATATGTCACATCAGCAGCTTTCAAAGCTAAGTTGTGGAGTCTCAGCTGTGGAGGACAAAAGTTTTGATTTTTCAGTTCAGCATAGAACATGTAACGCCCAATTAGCCCTCTATTTGCTTCACTATTTTCTATCTGGTTTTGCCCTTTTTCCCAAAGATTGCAATCTTTCATTTACTTGGGTAAAGATAAAAAGGATGAGGTCTAGCATGCATTTCTTCGGAAACACTGCAAGTCTAGGTTGTAAAACTCCGATCATTACAGACACAGATTTATTGGGAGTCGAAGTAGAAAAGCTAGTTGAAGTTTTGAAAGACTCAGTAGAGGAGGAGCATACTGTAGAATTTATGTCTAGTGGTTTACTCCAAGCTGCTGCCTTTCCCCCAGCTGTGATAAGTCCAGAAGTAATTCAACAATGTATATAGCGCTATGACGTCAAGTCCAAAAGTGTGTTGAATAATGAGGGTAAGAGTATTTTGACCATAAATAGAGAGATGATAATGTAAGTCTTCAAAATCCTAGATGAAGCTTTTGCTAGTTTTACCCCCACTCATTCGCTGGCACAATTCCATAAAAGGAGCGACAAGAGGCTCAGTAACATTGCCCAGAAATGGACTATATCAAACTATAGAGGTGGTTCCAGATTGCCGAAAGTTTTAACCAAAGACCATATGAAAACCTACATCCATAATATCATGGTTTTGTTGCATAGGATAAGAGGTTCAGAACAAGTACTTATTTTTGAAGATTGGATTTATCATTTTATAGAAATTGTGTTGGAAGGAAAACAAATTTTGGAATGGGCCGAAATAATCACAAGCTCACTGAGAGATCAGCTCAAATAGGCGCAAGCTACGTGAAAGGAATTCTATATGTCCTCCTACTTGACCTATTCCCTTGCATGCACTCAAGATCTTACTGGGATCCCTCATGAGCCATGGAATGAATATATAACCATTTTTAAGTATTGTCCTTTGTTAAGGAAAGACAGGGTTCTAGAAGAATATTGGAGAGTTCATGAGGTCTTTCTTGGGAGATTATGTAATCAGTTAGCTAGAACCCCAAATCAGAGAATTTTTCCAGAAGCACAAAAACTTGTTCAAAGCTTTGGGAGTTTCTATATCCAGTTTCCTCGGTTCACCTATTTAAGAGTCGGTGGTTTTGATGAAGAACCTCTCAGATTACCCAGGTTCTTCTTTGATTGTTTCATCTTAGCAGAAGTCTGTAGACAAGTGTTTACAGTAATAAAGAATAACCTATCAAAAGATAAGTGGGATTCAATGTTTTCAATAAGACTTGTAAATTTGGTATGCAAGAGTATGATAGATGCATCAGAGATAGGAAAAAATTTAGTTGGCTTTCACATGCAGTTTTATGAGTCAAGGAGGGGATTTGACGATAAAGGGTTTGCCATGAAGGCATTCAGTTTGAAAAAGCAGTTGGACCTGAATCCGCATATAGAATATTTGTGGGAGGATATAGGAGATGAAAGGGAAATTCAGATAAGAGATCATTCCAGGTTATTGGTTCCCCAGACTAGAAGTTTGTAGCTGAAGCTTGACATTTTTGATGTGATTGAAGATGAGTCAGAAATCATTGAACCTAGTGCATAAACTCTTTCGAAGGTAGATTGGACAAGGGACAAAGAAGAAGACATCAAACTGAGAGCTAGGTTCATTCTGGCCTACACAGATGACTGGTTAAAAAGAAGGAAATTAAACAGAGAGAGGGTCACCTCTCCTAAGGAAACTAATGCTAGATCGATCTCAATTGAAGTTCCACCTACTTCTTCTAACGTTTCCTTCTCAACTCCTCATGCAGGTAATTTTCCTTCAACTAAGAAAAGAGTTGTGCCCAGCGGACATCTCACTGCACCTCGAATGAGATCTAGAACTAGAGCTAAAATTCGATCCCGAATGGCTTCCCTTGACTCCAGTTTCGTTGACATTGATGTCAATGACGAAGATATCTCTTTTTCACCAGAACATGGAAAAGGAATTCAGGATACAATAATGGATAAGTCTGATGTTCAACAAGAAGATGTGACACCTACCAAGAATATTGAAAACAAGTTGGTTTCTAACTTAGTTTCTCCTTGGCTAACTAAATTGGTGAGCAAGAAATACAGTTTCAAACTTGTTTCTTTGCTAGTTCAAGATATTGTCACCAAATATGCTGCTCATACCCCAAAAATGAAGAAGGCCAAGAGCAACACAAGGTTGACTATAGACCCCGTCACAGGTAAAGTAACCGCCGAGATAGCCACTTTCAAATAGAAGGAGGGCATTCTTGAACCTGCAGTAGAAGATTTTGAAATTACAAAAATGGAGTTTGGGGTGCTGAACAGAGACACTCAAGATCATCTTTTCAAATTCTCAGTAGATCATATGCTTAGTCAATCCCAGAAAGATGGAAAGGAGAAATGCAAGCTCAAGAAGCTTGTAATTACGATGGTTGAGTTCCTTAGTTCACTCAGCAAAGTTGGGGCTCTACCTCTAACTCAATATCTGCAAGTGTTTGACCCTAATTCTGCAGATAGTAAGCAAATGCTGAAACAAATGCATCAAGGTAGAGCCCTGATGGTGGCTATGAAAGACTGGATTGGTGACATCATTTTGGAAGGAAATAAATTCATTCAGGAGTTTGTAGCGTCCTTTATAGAAGGAGAAGCTCTGATTGGGGATATCCATACCTTGATACCAACTTGGGAATCATATGAGGAAAAATGTTCTGCTATTGTATCCCAAGTTGCTGAGATAGAAGGATATGGAGTTAGAAAGTTCCTGGCAGAGAACCCAATAAAAATGATAGATGCATGTATGCTCTTCATTCTGAAAAAGAATATGAGTTGGAAGAGTATTTTATTTAAGACAACAATCTCGAGCTTGCGTGCCATGGAGAAAGAGATCAAAGAAATGCATTCTAATGCATTAAAAGACATCAAGGTTGTGAACCCGTCAGGTATCCTTCAGTTCAACGAAGGAAATATGAATGTAGAGGTTATGACCAAGAGGTTTGGGGATGCGATGAATGATAACAAAGAAAAGGAGGAAATTATACCTGAATATTTCACCAGAGTTGCTAATGTGGAGTCCATGTTGTATCTAAATCGAGGACAGTTACCCAGACAGTTAGAGAAAATTCTGGACTTCAAATGGGAAAAGAGCACATGTCGCACAAAGTTGAATGGTTTGAAGAGTCTCCACTCTCATCCGATCAAAGAGCTAGTGAGTACATTTTGGAGCTGGAAGCTGGTGCGAGAAGCCATGTCTGGAGATAATAACTAAAAGCGCGTGATGGTTTTCATACCTATGTTTGAGTCATTTTGTTTATGATTTAGCCGTTGTTAAAAAATTTTAATCTATCTTTATTTACTGGTCTGAAACCATTTCTTTTCAGTTAATTTGGGAGACCGATTTTTAAGGGAGGCCTCTCGAATTTGCTAAACCATATATGCTGAGGTGTAAAACTGGGAAAGGGGATGAAATTTTTGGAATCTGTTAGACTTAGTTTGACATTTCCTATTTTTGTTAAGATTTTATGTGTTTCCTAAGAGAATTGAATAGAAAGATACTAGATCAGATTAATTTTAGACTTTGTTCTGTATGATCATGTTATTATGATGCAATGCTAAGTTTAAATCTGTGAATTTGGGCTTATAATATGTCAGTTACTTTGTGAATTGGTGTATTTCTCGCTACTGTGTTGTGGTGAATGCATGGTATTTATTTGTCTTTCTAGATAATTCTCTTCATTATTTCCCTTCAAGTTCATTGTGTTTCAATCAAAGAAACCACGCCTTTCTTTGATTTTGTTTCTTTATATTTATATTATCTGAAAATAACTCAATACCTAAGAGTATTCGAGAGATCTTATGTGCTTTCGGGTTAAAAGTATAATTGTTGGTTTTAAGTTCAAAATTTCATTTTTTGTTTCTAATAGGGAGGTGTACCTCAAATAATTCAGAGGGAAGCAATTATCTCATGCTTACCCAACTGTTGTAGGATAGTTTGTTTCCAAAGAGGCATAGAGTTAGCAAAATCTGTAATCAAAGCAGAGACAAATCTGTTCACCAACATATTTTTGGCGACTCTACTGGGGAGTGCGCTATCAGAAGACTAATAAGTAGTTGCATTTCCATGAATGAATAAATTATGGTGTTGCCCATTGTTGTGATTCCTGGGAAAGAAGAAGTTCCCTCGGTGTTGCAAGCTGATTTATTTTTCTTAGATACTCAAGAAGACATAATAGCGGATCTTAACTCCTTGGCGTGGAAGTTGAAGGAGAGAAATCAACAGTACCAACAAGTCTGCCTGGTCATAGAAGAAGAAGAAGAAATTGGGAAGTGGTTGAGATGAATTCCCATTGCTTAAGAAGCCGCGGTAGTAGACAGGGCGGCACGAGGTCCTTAGAAGAAATCAGGGTTTGATCTTGATAGCGAAGCTGGCTGAGAAAATATAGACAAGAGGTGATTGGAGCAAAGGTTTGGTTGATGCAGATTTTGAAGCCTTGAATAATTTGAATTTTTCCCCTGATTTTAATATCCCAAAGAAAAGAAGAACCAAGACCTCTAGCAGACCCCCTTCACTTTCGGGTAGGCCCATCGTATCGGTGATTGTCCAAGCCATTATTCCACTTGGTACTGTGATACCTTCAGTTTTCAATACCCAACCTTTGAACTTCACACACCCACTCATGGCCGCCAATCAGCCGTGGGGTCAAAATATAGGCCCTTTGAACTTGGGGGTCAATGCTCCCACTGCCCTTCCAAAGGGAGCTAATCAGGTTTTACCCAAGTTCAATGGAGATGGAAAGATGACAATTGAAGATCATTTAAGTGCTTTTCACATAGCATGCAATATTCTCAGTGTCCCCACTCAGGAGGTCATTGTGAGGCTTTTTGTAAGAACTTTGATTGATGTCGCAGCTGATTGGTTCAACCACTTACCTCATAGCTCTATTACTAGCTGGGATGATATGAAGAATGTGTTCAAAGCAAGGTTCAAAACTCCTAATAATAAGATCTCACTATTACTTCAATTGAGCCAGCTAAAGAAAGAAATACATGAACCTATGCAAGAATTTGTGGCTAAGTTCAACAAGATTTTGCAAAGAATTCCTGCCAATTCCACTCCCAACAATGAAAATAAGAAGATATTCTTTCTTAATGTGGTACCTCCTGATATAAGCTTTCACCTATTGAAGGATGGGGTGGCCAATTTGAATGCCGCGCAAAGGCAAGCCATTAAACTCAAAGATACATTCATCACGATGGGAAAGTGGAAAAGAGAAGTTCAATCCGCAGGTGCCTCCTCATCCGCTATAACTGATCCTTTGTTGTAGAGGTTAATGAATGACATGGCGATGCTAAAAAGAAAAAAAAAGTCTAGTTCCCCGTATCAATCTCCCTATCAAGATGTTAGCCAGAAATTGTTTGGTCAGGCCCATGGTAAGGTCCCACTCTTAACAGGCTTGTAGCCTAGGCTGCAAATTGAACAGGTGCCTAAAGAAACCATGTGTTCTTTCTATTTGAAAACTGATCATGATGGGGAAACGTGTCCGAACTGGGTCAGATGTCTTTAGATAAATTCAACCAAGGATACCATTGGGATTGAAGAATATAGATAAGAAAAAACTTCTCCTGATATAGGACACTCAAGTTATTTTTATCTAGAATATAATTCTGACTTTGAAAGAGGCAGAGATGTGTTGGCGTCTCTGCAAGACCCTTCATGTGCATTCCTCACTATAAATCAAAGAAATAAAAAATTCACTCCTGGTGCAGGCACATCTGATGCTTTTCCAAGGAATAAAGAAGCTGGAAATGGTGACTCCTCATCCACCCCGAAGAACTCAGGAGTTAAAATATTACAAAAAGGTAGCGTGGTTCCTACTCCTCCTACTTTTGATTTTGTTGAATTTTGTAAAACAACTTCCATTACCATCTCCCCAGCTAAATATTTAAAGATGAACCCTAGAGAATTAGACAGGTTGGTTAAATATGTGAAAGGAGATTCGAGTCCAAATACCCAACCAAATAAACCACTTATAGGAGAGACCCCCGCAATTGAAGAACCTCATGTTTTTGTGTCTGAAGATACCCCACAGATACCTGATGATTACCCTTATGTCAACTCTATATAAAATGAGATAGAAGAGAAGAAGCCAAATCCTTTTTACATCTCTTTGCTGTTAAATGGATAGAAACTCCGTAATTGTATAATTGACTCCGGTGCCTCTGATAATATAATGCCCGCTCTAGTTGCCAAAGCCCTTGACCTTACCCTAACCAAGACTTTTGGCCAATGCTGCTCTATGGATGGAAAATAAGTGCCTTTGATGGGGCAAGTGAAGGACGCGCAAGCTATCCTTGCTGCGTGTCCAGATAAACGTTTGAAGTTAACAGTCCTAGTAGCAGACATTCCTGCTAGTTACGGTATGTTACTTAGTATAACTTTCTATAAAGACATGGGAGGTGACATAAAAATGGACTAGTCTGAAGTAGTCATTCCAGTAGCCAATAAGAAGATAAAACTTGAGCCAGATTCTAAAAACAAATACAATGTAGTTCCTTCGGATAATCCCAAAGCTCAGATCCTCTTTCAAGAATGCCATTTTGTTAATTATGTAGTTTTATCCATTAATGAAACTGAACCTATTGCTACCGAGTCAGAAAATGATGATTTGTGGAAAATGGAGTTTGATGGTCGCTATTCTAATTCTGGATCAGGAGCCGAAGTAGTGCTTTTTCCTCCTGTAGGGGAGTGCATTCCTTTATCTTTTAAGCTGGATTTCAGAAACACCAATAACACGGCTACATATGAAGCATTAATGTTAGGTTTGGAAGAAGCAAAACTAAGAGGGGTTAAGAAGTTGATTACCCAGGCTGATGCTGACCTGATTGTGAAATAGGTAAGAGGACATTTCTCAGTCAAGAATGAAAAATTAAAACACTATAGGAATTTCGTGTGGGATGAACTTTGATGCTTTTTCTATTGAGTTCATTCCCAGAACCTTGAACACTAAAGCAGACTCTTTAGCAGTTTCGGCTTCATCACTTTTAACTCATCCAGATTTTAAAACTCAGAGCTACAGGATAGAAATGGTATACCGACCCAAAATACCAGATAATGTAGAGCATTGACAAGTATTTGATGATGATTCCCAGCTCAGTGATTTTTTGGGATGTATTAACAACTTTGCAAATATTTATTTTGAAGGTTCAGAGAATGAGTGTAAGGAAACCTGTGAAGGCTTAGTGGAGGATGATGGAATTATACAACTCAAAGGAAACAAAATCCCTAAGGGATTGGTTTCTCTAGAACATCTATTTCGGAGAAAAGATGACAGTACGGTTAAGGAAAAAGTGTCTCATGCTCATAACCCTAAGGAATATGATAAAATCAATATAGGCGATGAAGATGACCCGAAATGGATTCCTATAGGGAGGACTTATTCCCAACAGGAGAGGGATGACCTAAAGAAATTATTAACAAAATATAAGGATGTTTTCGCTTGGGGATACAAAGATCTTAAAAACTTTAGAGGTGGTCAATTCAGACATCACATCCCTTTGAAAATGGATGCCAAACCTTTCCGCCAAAAGTTGAGAAACTATAATCCAAAAGTATCTGAAGCCATATTAAAGGAAGTGGAGAAGATTTTGCAAGCTATAATTATCTACCCCATTCATCATTCAACCTGGATCACCTATATAGTCCCTGTAAGGAAAAATAATGGTGAGATTAGGATTTGCGTAGATTTTCAAAACTTAAATCAGGCCAGTCTCAAAGATAACTATGCATTGCCAGTGATGGAACACGTGCTTTAGGAAGTATGAGGATCAAAAGTAATGTCTATGCTTGATGGTTATTCTGGATATAACCAAATCAGTGTGGCAAAGGAGGACCAACATAAGACAACCTTTATAACCCCTTGGGGTACTTTCGCGTACAACATAATGCCGTTTGGATTAATCAACGGTGGTGCTACTTTTTAGAGGGCAATGAATTTATCATTTGGGGACCTTCGCAATAGGATCATTGTGATCTATTTGGATGATTTGATCATATTTTCAAAAAGTAGGAGTTTCCATTTGAAAGCTATTGAAATAGTTCTACAAAGGTGCAAGAGTCATGACATATCCCTGAATCCAAAGAAGTCAGTCTTCTTTGTTGAAGAAGGTAAATTTTTAGGGCATATTATTTCGAAGAAGGGTGTCAAAATTGATCTAGATAGGGTCAGGGTGATTCAAAAATTCAGCTTACCTTCCAAACGAAGTGGCTTGAAGTGTTTTTTTGGCCAGGTGAAATTTTTAAGAGCTTTTGTCCCTGAATTTTCAGAAATTACTAAACATATGGTAGACATGTTGAGCGAGAAGATTCCATTTAATTGGAATGAAGAAGGGAAAAGAGCTTTCAATGAGGTTAAAGCAGTGATAGCCCAAGCTCCGGTCTTGATAAGTCTGGATTTTAAAAAGGACTTCAACATCTATTGTTATGCATCAGAGGATACCCTATCTAGTATTTTAATGCAGAAAGATGATATGGGATGAGAAGCACCTATTGCTTTCATGAGCAATCCTATGAAGAAACATGAAATCAAGTATTCCCAAATTGAGAAACATTTCTTCGCTGTAGTAAAGGCAGTAAAGTAGTTCATATATTACATATTACACTCCCATGCTACGGTGTATGTCCCAGAAATGGCGGTCAAAAGTGTCCTGACTCAAAAAGAGATAGGAATGAATAATAGAGAAGTGTAGATAGGCAAAATTCAGGAATATGATTTGACCATCAAGCCAAGTAATTTAGTGAGAGGGTGGGGATTGTGTAAGCTTTTAGCTGAAGATAGAGGACTGGAAAAAGAAGAAGTTAATGAAACCCCCATAGTAATGTTAGTAAGTTTAACTGACCCATGGTTTTCAAACATAACATACTTTCTCACCTATGGGGAGTGCCTTGAACATTTGAGCCCTTGAGAGAAGCGTACCTTAAAATTGAAGGCTTCTAAGTATGTATTTTGCAAGATGTGTTGTATAAAAAGAGCATTGATGGGACTTTCCTAAGATGTGTGGATGCCGCACAACATAAAGAACTACTAAGGACTTTCCATGATGAAGCTTGCGGGGGACACTTTTCCTCTACTGTTACAGCTTTCAAGATTCCTTGGAATCATTTCTATTGGCCGGGAATGTTCAAGCACTAGTAAATTTTACCCTATTTTTTGACGAGGATTAGTCAGATTTTTGACACCCATTGGTCGAACAGATGACCAAAACTGTTGTCAAGCTTTTGTCATTGATTATTCGACAAGAAAACCCATCGTCGACATATCAACCTACTTAGTGGTTGAATTGTTGACCGAATCTTCGTCGAAAAAATCGCTTGAAGCTGGAAGAATTGTAGATCAAACCTTTTATCTAAGCGACCAACATTCACTGAAATTGTGACCAAAGTTGGTCAGAATCGACGTCGAACACATGGCAGTCTCATCAAAACATCAAACACAGTGTGTCACTTTTTCAACCAAATTTCATCGAAATAGATGTCAAACACATAGCATTCTTGTCAAAACTACTGATATTAAAATGTCAAAAAAGTGACCAATACTAAGTTTTGGTTTATATATATATATATATATATATATATATATATATATATATATATATATTATT
>MU226532.1:851840-863631 GCA_018584345.1 Thuja plicata
ATCTCCTACTCCACAAAATTAATCCACTATGAGATGCACCCAAGATTAAAGTACAAATTATCAAATCATAATTAACACAAAACCAAATATAGGAAAACAAGGATTTACCATGCATAGACCGTGAAGGTGTTGATGTTTGCATGCCCCTTGTTGCCGACATTGCACTCAAAAATCTTAGATGGACGTTTGTTGACCTCCTAGGAGGAGTTGCGTGCACTTGATGACCTGAACAATACATTGTTAGCAAAGACATTTTGAAATAATAGAAGTAAGAGTTAACTTAAGAAGTTTTTGAATGTTCCAAAGAAAAAATTCCTTGTAACTTGTCAACTAAAGGATTATTTTACCTGAGGTAGCCGGAGCTCTGCTAGTACCAGCCTCACCACGTTGTCCTTGACTAGGTACTAGAGTTTCCAAAAAATCTTGTAACAAGAACACATATTACATATTTTACTTCACAACATAAAAGAGTATAAAATATAAACCTTTATTGAACTTTTGTTATAACTAAAGATTCATTACTGCTTACTTCATAATGATGTGCTTGCGCCATCAATTTAGATTGCCTCTTCAGCATCTCCTCGGTTGGATTTGCTTCATCCAAAATGCTCATAATTTCTAAATTGATTTTTTTTAGTTTTTTTCCTCAACATAATTGTTATATACAGGTTTGTTGATGACACAAATTTGATTAGCCCTATGGAGTTGAAGATATCAATATGGGCAACTTTCATGACTGCCTCAACAATCTCTCAACACAAATCCAATTCAAGGAAAGAGAAAATTAGAGTGAGTAGATTTCCGCAATCTTCTTATGGTTTCTATTATCTTGATGATGGATAACAGGGTGTAATCCAAAACATAAACAATCACACAATCAAATTCAGAAGAGAAAAATTTCAAGCGCCAAAGAAGTAAGATGGCACACAACGAGGTATTTGAAAGAAGATAAATCTAAATCTATACTTAAAAGAAAGTCCCCACCACTATAATTATCAAACATTTTGCACAAGAAAAGGGTCTACTTTTTTTCCATAAAAAAAAATATAGAAAGACAATCGTGAAAGAATTTTGTACAGCCAGTCAAAGAATGTATGGTCAAACACTAAATGGTATCAGGGAAGAGCCAAGTTTGATATCCCTTATGTAGGGGGCACATCAAAAAAATAGCAAGGGTTTTAAAGAGATACAAGATAAGAACAGTATTTACCACTCAAAACATACTACAAGGCATACAAAATACAACAAAGGACCCAGTTGAACCAAAAATAAGGAAAGGCATAAAAAAAAATTAGTTGTTCATGTGAGAAATGCTAAGCAGGCACAGATATGCAAGTTAGAGCCAAACAAAACTCGATGATAATTTATACAACTGTGTTTAGAATTGGCTAGTACAGTACACTCAAACAGAGCCAAACACCACACTTTGTGTAGAAAAGACCAAGATTGTAGCTAGAGAGGGCCACTATAATAGGAGAAGAGTCTATGCAATGATCAAGATAGATGAACACTCATATAACTAATAATAATATTGTCAAGGAGTAAAATACCTGAATGATACTGAAAAATACATAATCGTTATAAAGACTATCGATTGTCATATTTCTGATTTACTTATGGGCAGAATTTCTCTTTCAAATGTAAGTAATGCCATATAGTTACAAGTCATACAGGTCACACAGAAAGAGCTTAAGTTTTCAAGGGAGTAGCTGAAGCCACTACGTTATGGCTCAATTAGGTACCAATCATATAGCTCTGAACAATTTGATCCTTAAATGCACTTTAAAGATAACAAAAAACCTATTTCTTTTATTGGTGGCAAAGGTCAAATAAAAAGATACTGAATAATATGTTAACTTCCATGTGTAGGAAGACTAAGTGAATGCCACTCTGCTCTACATGAATTATATATAAACATCGTACCTTCTAGAAAGAGATATGCCTTGCTAAGAGCAGGTCGCTCATATGGTGCTACCTGTAGAAAAAAAGAAGAATATTTCCGTCATCAATCTAAGATTCTAATCTAATCATTTATAAGCAATAACTTTTCAAAATTGAAATACTCCCCCATGTTTGTCTAACAACATAAGAAAACCCTACAATTTCCTAAAAAGTAGTTTCAATTCGTTATTAACTCCAGACCATAAGCATAAAAAGGTTATGTCATCATTGTAACAATCAGGTCAGGACCCCATGTAGTGCACACTTAGAAACAGAACCTTCAACAATCAAAAAAATGGGAAGTCACTGACACATTCATGCATCCCACTACTAAAACCAAACAACCTGCTAGAACTTTATAATAGCGAGCTCCTTAACAGAAGAAAAGCACATGTAAAATAGATCATTTGTAAGACCAAAGCATGGGATGGTCTAAAACAATATGTACCTTCAACTCACTTTTACTTCTATGAATAGAGTGAAGAAAATATAATCAGAAATGCTTCGAAAGTTATAAAAAAAAAACATGCGACACAAAGCATAGCAGAAAAAATAGTTTGTAGAAAAAATTGGCAATACAAAAGTATTAAGGTTTTTTCAAAAAATGGGGAATAAAAAAGGGGAAAAATCAGATGGAGGAGAGGGAGGGGGAGGCAGGGATAGAGTGAGGGAGGGATGTTTGTCAATTATAAAGAAATTTTGATAGCATACAAATATAGAGAGAAAATATAATAAGGGTTTAGCCCATGAATTTTGGAATGTAAGTTTTTTCATTTATGTTAATGCTGTTGATAACACTACAATGCACATGCATACTAATTAATGCATAATTAATAACTATGAATTACAATTGACCTTGTATAAAGTTAACCTACAAATTATGTATAAAGTTCAAAATTTAGATAGCTAAAGAATCTTGCTGTTATAAAGAGAGCTTCCCTAGAAGACTGCAAGTCCTGATAGTGAAGCTTCAGGATCAGGGTCTCTCATGAGACATTCAACTATATCACTGTCGACATTGGCCTCCACTAGGATATCAAAATCATCAAGATTGAGAAGGATGTCATTAATTACAATCCACACAGGATCTGGATCAAGCTTGTCAATGACAATTGGTCGGTTCTCTTCAACAATCAAGGAGCTAAGATCACTGAATCAATTGTCAACTGATAATAGAAAAAAATAAAGACCATAGTCCTTTTTACAGACAACTAAGGAAAATGCAATTAAAATTTCAACTATTTTGTGTTTGACACATGGTCCTGAGCCCTTAATTTATAATGTGTGGATTTGATTGACTAGAAAAGTGTCATGCCCCCAGAGATTGTAGCTTCATAGATTATCACTACCTTAAATAAATACGGATCACAGTCTTTAATCCTGGGTGATAGCTAGGGCTGACCAAGGCATGCATGTGTGAGTGTAGGTATGTGAATCCTAGTGGGTTTAATTTTATGAAGTAAATAATTATACGATGGTTATGCAATTTTTTTTTAAAATGAAATAGTTTAAATTTAAGGACACACATTTTAGAGTAAAAACTAGATACCAATGAAAGCAAGGATAAATTATACTGATATTTGATAATCACCATCTTGACATAAACATTTAAGTTTCAACTCATGCCAAAACTGAAATCTTGTTTTTATTGTTTGTTCAACACAATTTGAAACCAAAACATCTTATCTAATACAAATGTGTTCTTACAGCTTCTTTTGATATGATGGCAAGCTCCCCATATTTAAGCCCCAACTTGACAAATTCTCTTGCGGCATAACCCTGCAAATCAGTCCATAAAAGTCGTTAATTCCTTGATTATTCAAATTATGCATGGACATGGGGAACACAAAAATCTATTAATGAATTGCCCTATTAATCACCTATCTAACTGGTATTGCATTGTACATTAATGAAACTGTCAATAACTGTAAAACTATGATACAATTTAATCTCCACAGGTTTAATGACCAACTTTAAGTTCATAAATCTAGTTTATAGTCTCTCTGTTTCTTCCTCAGCACAAAAAGTTATATACTGGAAGCATAAATTTCATATTCAAATGAAACTGCATCATACACTGCAATGCACTAAAATTATGAAGCCTTGCCCCCTATACATATGCAAAACGTTAAGGAAAAAATGGCATATCCCTAATCCTCTTCTTCTTTCATGGTACTATGCTGGCCACAATGAGCAGACTCGCTAGAAGAATTTAAAGCACCAAATTTTTTTCATATATAAAAATGAGCTCTGCAAGTAACCTACCAAAAAAGGATATCAGGAAGGTGTAGCTTATTAAACAAAATTGTTTAGATACTAAATCCATCTTCAAGCAAGATCGCTGCATCTATTTTCTCCTCTCTTTTCTACTAGCTATGTAAATATAAAAACCTTTCATGTAGCTAGAATAAAATTTTCTCTTACCAACTGATATATGCATGTTTATCATAGAAATGGAAATCCTTGGGCCTAACTAAAGTACTGCATTGAAATCATACTGCATTACCAGACCTTTTCACCTTCCCTTTTCAAACAAGACCACTTCAGTCAGATCATATCAATCTACATTTTTTGTCAAATTGACCAACCATACATCTTATGCATCTTTATGTTCATTTAGACTGTACCACACACATGTTTCCTTGTTTGCAAGACCTGCTTAAACCCCAAAGGGTAGCATCCTTCCAAGGGACTACAATAATATAAAACCTAACTTGACAATGTTCTCAAAATTTGTCTAAAAAACCACATAAGCCCATATGTCACCCTCTATGATCATTTTTCCATTGAGAAAATCTAAAAATTTGCACTATTCATTATGTTTTGGCAATAGTTAGCCCAAAATCTCCTTTAAGCTTATTGTTCGTCTGGGATGATAATCAATACTACCCATTATACTTTTCGATAACTATTAATTATAATCTTGCCTGAACTAATAGACACGATCCAATCTAAAACTGCCAATATCATTATTAATGTTTAGCAACAGTTAAGTCGTAAATGTCCATGAAGCTAATTGAGTACCTACTCTGATCATCAAGCTATCAAACAAGTCTACAGATTTTCACTGCAACGTTAACTAAAAAGTGTTAAAAGTACTAACTCCAAAAAATTTGGGGCCATATAGGAAGAACTTCGCATCCAATCCAAAAACCATTGCAAACTTGTCAGGAAAATAATGGGCCCTGTGAATCCTCTATCCATTCCATAGTTCTCACTATCTTTACAAAATAGTAAGACTCGACAATTCCACTAGTCATGTGCTAACAAATAAACGGGAAAGAGGGTACCTAGTTGAAGACCCTATTCTGATATTTGTTCAAAACCCCATAGACAAGTAAGAGTAATGAATGCCAATGTAATTTGCATCACATCCAACTTATTTTTTCCTCGCTTAACAAAGCCATAACACATAAAAAGGCAAAATTGGGTTTGCATCTTCATTTGGTGGTGTGGAGAACTTTGATGAGTCTTATCTCTTTCAGTATTATCTATTAGCATGTCATCGGGGTTTCAACTCTACATATCTGATATTATAGTCCTTTAATATTACTAGAGAGTTAATGCAAACTCTCACCAATTGATCAGACCCTGTTAGTATGTGATTATATGTTCTATGATATCCCAAACCCCGTTAATTCTTTTAAATTTACTAAGTGTTTGAAGAAATATGTTTTTGTGTATCAGTTATCAACTAGGCAATCTAAGAGGTAGGTCCAAATTTCATCATTGACCTCATTTCTGCTCTTGTAAGGGGAAAATTCCACTCGAATTAAACCGATCAATGCCATCAACTACCACTTGATGAAAATCAATCCTGTTGCAATCCTAAAGCTAGACATGGCTTTTGTTGATTCCACTCCTTTAAAAAAATATTTTATCCTTACAAAAGATAGATCTATGGGTATAAATCAATAAATTAGATCCACCAAAATGCATTATACAAAAGCAAATGCATGAGCTTGGATTCTTAAACTTATAGCTGCTACGCCTCCACCCAAAATATATATCACTTCTCACGCCAGAGAGTCAATTTCAAAATTGTTAAAGTTTTTAGTCCTCCTAGGGCATCACACGGCTTCCATCTCCCATCTTTTTGATGATCTAATAATGAAATGAGGTTTGAAACCTTTTTTTTACTTTAAGTTATGCCTGTGTTGGTCGCAATTTTGACCAACACGGTGTTCGTCGAACTTTCGACCAATACGGGCAAGTATTAAAAAAAAAAAAAAGTTTTCCTTCTATAATCCGACCAACCTAAACCTTTTTATTTGATGGTTGAATTGTTTAGTCAAAAAATAAGGTCAAATGTACTAGTGAAGGACGGGTATCACTATGTTAATAATTGTGAGAAATGTCAGTTATTTATTGGGTGCCCACAACTTGCAGCATTTCCCCTCAGGCCCGTGATCATTGAAGAGCCTTTTAAACAGTGGGGTATAGATTTTGTTGGGCCTCTGAACCCTCCGTCCAGTGCGGGGAATGTATAAATTCTAATAGCCACTGATTATTTCACCAAGTGGGTGGAAGCAGTCCCAACCAAGAAGGCAAATTCTCAAGTTGTATGTGACTTTCTACTGAACTATATCTTTATAAGGTTTGGGATCCCAGTCAAGATAGTGGCGGATAATGCTACATAATTTTCTTTGGAAGATATATATATATTTTTTATGGACATGGGATATCACTAGCTCATTCATCAGATTAGTTTCCACATGGAAACAGTCAGGCGGAGTCTAGCAATAAGAATCTAGTAGCTATAATGAAAAAGATGATGAATCATAACCCTCGTGAATGACATAAGAAGTTATATGAGACATTGTGGGATGATAGAAATACTCCGAAAAGGGCTATTAGCATGTCCCCTTTTGAACTTGTGTATGGGATAGGATCTCATGTATCTTTACCTTTGGAATTATCTACGGCTAAGCTGCAAATAGTAATTGAAGACCAATATTTTCAAAATTCCCTAGAGAAACACGTCATGTACCTAGATAAACTGGAAGAGGGGAGGGATGAATTGGTGAACCATATTACAAAGCATCAGCTGAAAGTTAAGAAGATCTTTGATATGAGGGATCATACCAGGAAATCCATGGAGGGAGATGAAGTGATTTTGTGGGACAAAAGGAAGGTTCCCAAAGGTTCCCATGGGAAATTTGAATCTTTGTGGAAAGGCCCGTTCATTATCACAGAAAAAAATGGTTCTAATGCTTTTCATTTGTCCTATCCAGATGGTGTCAATCTTCTGTTCACCTACAATGGGAAGGACCTGAAGTTATTCAAGTTGTAATGGTGTTCCCAGGCCCTTCTGTACATATTATTTAGTTTCCCTTGATTTCTTTAGTCATAGCTCGGTTGTGTCATCCTTTTTCCCCTTTCATGTCTTGGTTTTTGCGAAACCAGTATTTAGAGTTCTCTGTAGTTTTAACTTGCAGTCCCTAGACAGAGCCAGTGTTAGGGTCTATTTGAGTTGCCATGATCAAAAGTGTTCTCTCCCTTTTTGAAGTGTTCCTTGAAGTTTTTCCTGATCCCCCTTTATGCAGAAGAAGTCCAAGTTAAAGAGCCTTGTGATGTCAGATTTACCTCCGAACTCATTCTTTAAATGTGTCATGAGCCCATCTTGTGAAAGTCAGTTCTCTCGGTCAAAGTTGGTATCAGTATTTGCCTCATGAACCACTTGGAACTGCTTTGAACCTTAGTTCAAAGTAGTTCAATCAAAATTTTATGGCCTAATATCGGTGATTGCAAGTAGGACCCGGGACACATCATCGAACCACTTTGAACTACTTTGAACCTCAGTTCAAACTAGTTCAAAGCAATTCAATGAAGGATTCAACAAAGCACAAAGGTTATGCGACAACTAAGTTAACAACTGATATGACACATCAGAGTGTATCCACCGGAATAATAGTACAACAATTTGGAAAATTAGTTGGCCGCGTGGGAAGAGTCAAGCTGGCAATGTGGGTTAAGGCAGATGTTTTTTCGGCACGAACAAAGGGATAGAATTTAATGCAACAATAATGACTTAAGGGGGTTTAATTAAATGAAGTGATGGCCAGTTGTTACATCAGTAGCTTCATTTCATTTTAGCTTTTGTGCAACATTTAATTATTGTCTCTTGGATGATTTTATCATAGAGTGAGCTTTCTTTAAATTCCATCTTTCAAGCTGATTTCCTTTCAAAGCTAAGTTGGGGAGTCTCGGCTGCGGAGGACAAGGTTTTTGATTTTTCAGTTCAGCAGAGAACATGTAATGCCCAAATAGCCCTCTATTTGCTTCACTATTTTCTAACTGGTTTTTCCCTTTTCCCCAAAGATTGCAGTCTTTCATTTACTTGGGTAAAGATAAAAAGGATGAGGTCTAGCATGCATTTCTTTGAAAACACTGCAAATCTAGGTTGTATAACTCTGATCATTACAGACATAGATTTATTGGGAGTCAAAGTAGAAAAGCTAGTTGAAGTTTTGAAAGACTTAGTAGAGGAGGAGCATACTATATAATTTATGTCCAATTATTTACTCCAAGCCGATGCCTTTCCCCCAATTGTGATAAGTCCAGAACTAATTCAACAATGTATATACCACTATGACATCAAGTCCAAAAGTGTGTTGAATAATGAGGGTAAGAGTATTTTAACCATAAACAAAGAGATGATAATTTCAGTCTTCAAAATCCCAGATGAATCTTTTGCTAGTTTTACCCCCACTCAGTTGCAGGCACAATTCCGTGAAAGGAGTGACAAGAAGCTCAGTAACATCACCCAAAAATGGACTATATCAAACTACAGAGGTGGTTCCAGATTGCCGAAAGTTTTAACCAAAGACCATATGAAAACCCACATCCATAATAGCATGGTTTTGTTGCATAGGATAAGAGGTTCAAAACAAGTACTTCTTTTTGAAGATTGGATGTATCATTTTATAGAAATTGTGTTGGAAGGAAAACAAAGTCTAGACTGGGCCAAAATAATCGCAAGTTCACTTAGAGATCAACTCAAACAGGCGCAAACTACGCGAAAGGAATCCTATATGTCCTCCTACCTAACCTATTCCCTTGCATGCACTCAAGATCTTACTGGGATCCCTCATGAGCCATGAAACGAAGATATAACCATTTTTTTAGTATTGTACTTTGTTAAGGAAAGACAGGGTTCTAGAAGAATATAGGAGAGTTCATGACGTCTTTCTTGGGAGATTATGTAATCAGTTAGCTGGAACCCCAAATCAGAGAATTTCTCCAAAAGCACAAAAACTAGTTCAGATCTTTGGGAGTTTCTATATCCAGTTTCCTTGGTTAACCTATTTAAGAGTTAGCAATTTTGATGAAGAGCCTCTCAGATTACCCAGGTTCTGCTTTGATTGTTTCATCTTAGCAGAATCTTGTAGACAAGTGTTTATAGTAATAAAGAATAACCTCTTGGAAGATAAGTGGGATTCAATGTTTCCAATAAGACTTGAAAATTTGGTATGCAAGAGTATGATAGATGCATCAGTGATAGGAAGCAATTTAGTTGGTTTTCACATGCAGTTTTATGAGTCAAGGAGGGGATTTGACAATAAAGGGTTTTCCATGAAGGTGTTCAGTTTGAAAAAGTAGTTGGACCTGAATCTGCATATAGAAGATTTGTGGGAGGATATAGGAGATGAAAGGGAAATTCAGATAAGAGATCATTCTAGGTTATTGGTTCCCAAAATTAGAAGTCTGCAGCTGAAGCTTGACATTTGTGATGTGATCGAAGATGAGTCAGAAATCATTGAACCTAGTTTTACTGAACCTAGTGCAGAAACTCTTTCGAAGGTAGATTGGACAAGGGACGAAGAAGAAGACATCAAACTAAGAGCTAGGTTCATTCTGGCCTACACAGATGAATGGTTAAAAATAAGGAAATTAAATAGAGAGAGGGTCACCTCTCCTAAGGAAAATAATGCCAGATCGATCTCAATTGAAGTTCCACCTAATTCTTCTAACATTTCCTTCTTGAATCCATAGGTAGGTAATTTTCCTTCAACTAAGAAAAGAGTTATGCCTAGCGAACATCCCACTACACCTTGAACAAGATCTAGAACTAGAGCTGAAAGTCGATCCCGAATGGCTTCCCCTGACTCCAGCTTCGTTGAAATTGATTTCAATGATGAAGATATCTCTTTTTCACCAAAACAGGGAAAAGGAATTTAGGATAAAATAATGGATAAGTCTAAGGTTTAGCAAGAAGACATAACACCTGCCAAGAATGTTGAGAACAAGTTGGTTTCTAACTCAGTTCCTCCTTGGCTAACTAAATTGGTGAGCAAGAAATGCTGTTTCAAACCTGTATATTTTCTCGTACCCCAAAAATGAAGAAGGCCAAGAGAAACACAAGGTTGAATATAGACCCTATCATAGGCAAAGTAACTACTGAGATAGCCTCTTTCAAACAGAAGCGGGGTATTCTTGAACCTGCAGTAGAAGATTTTGAAATTACAAAAATGGAGTTTGGGGTGCTGAACATAGACACTCAAGATCATCTTTTCAAATTCTCAGCGGATCATATGCTTAGTCAATCCTAGAAATATGGCAAGGATAAATGCAAGCTCAAGCAACTTTTAATTACGATGGTTGAGTTCCTTAGTTCACTCAATGAAGTTGGGGCTCTGCCTCTAACTCAATCTACGCAAGCTTTTGACCCTAATTCAACAGATAGTAAGCAGATGCTGAAACAAATGCATCAGGGCAGAGCCCTGATGGTGGCTATGAAAGACTGGATCAGTGACATCATTTTGGAAGGAAATAAATTCATTCAGGAGTTTGTAGTGGCCTTTACAGAAGGAGACACTTCTACATTTGGGGCCAAATTTTGACAGAAGTTTTCGACCAGTAACTTTTTCTTATGAATTTGGTGTTTTTTTTGTAATAGGCCCCGATGATGTCGGTATTCTGATGGGTGTTTAATTGACCATCAAAACTCCAAAAGATTCGGGGTATACATTAAAAAAAAAGTTAAACAGCCTCATCATTTTCATTTCGATTGGAGAGCGGGAGAAAATGAGCGACAACTGAGCGCGGGAGAAGGTATGTGATTTCTTCATCTTTCGAGCCTCTGGCATCATATTTGAATGCATTTCATTTTATTGTTGAGGGAGTTTCTCTCTAAAATGACCGCATTCTACTGGTGTCGTGCCCTAGCCAGTGCTTTATCTCTATTATTTGATGTTATTGGTTCTTGTGCTCAAGGATATCGATTCACTGTATTCAAATGTTTGGATTCAAGTTTGTTGATATTACTGGCATATGTGTTTAATGAAACCATTGTATATTACTATCACTGAAATGACCGCATTTTACTAGTGTCATGCCCTAGCCCATGCTTTAACTCCATTATTTGATGTTATTGGTGTTTGTGCTCAAGGATATCCAATTTTTTGAAATGTTGACTGTGGTTATCAAATGGACATCCCGTGAGCTTCTAGCTAGGTGCCATTTGTATTGATAGCTTAGGGAATCAAATGTATTGTATCATTGATATTTGAGACTTTGTTAAAAGGAAATAGGACAAAGAATGATTTTTATTTAGTTTCTCTATTTTGATCCCTAAGTGGCTTACAACCCTAGAGAAGTATATGCAAAATTATGGATCCAGTTGCAAGGTACATAGCAGCCAATAATTCACAAGAAATCCATGCATCCAATTTGAATAGAAATTAATATAAAGAACTAGGGTCCTCCAATGGCCCAATCATTCGGACCTTGACTGTCCCCTCAACTAGTGACCCTTCAAAACTGGGTTATCATGCAATCAGTGAGTGATCCTTCATTCTCCTGGTCTGCCCTGCATCCAAACATATTGGAAATATACAATACAATGATA
>MU226532.1:863731-879527 GCA_018584345.1 Thuja plicata
ATCCCTTCTTTGGCCTGCACTCATTCCTCTTCTCAAAAATGGTTATCTAGAAACTTTGGATACTGTTTCTCATCCATGCATGAAATGTTCTAGTGATCGTATAAAATTACTTTAGGCCTCCAGTATTTGTGCAGTGTACATAAACACAAGGCGGTGATTATTCTCGATAGTCAATAGGTAGCTAGGACAGTAGCTAGGACTAAAGATAACACAGCTCAAGAGACCATCATAGGTTGTCTCTTTGTTCGGTCTATATTATTGACAAAATGTTTTACATTTCATTAGCTCATCAAATCTGGGGATTTGAAAGAATTTAATAGAATATTTTCATGACAACGTATATTATTTAAGTTGACATTGCACGAATTTATCTACTTCACGCACTTGTATACTATGGAGATAGCGATAACGAAGCATCTCCTACCATGGCCATGCTTCTTTATCGCTGTCCTCATAGTCTACAAGTGTGTGAAGTAGATAAATTTGTGCAGCGTCAACTTAAATAATATACGTTGTCATGAAAATATTCTATTAAATTATTTCAAATCCCCGGATTTGATGAGCTAATGAAAGGTAAAACATTCTGTCAATAATATAGACCGAAGAAAGAGAGAACCTATGACGGTCTCTTGAGCTGTTTTATCTTTAATGTGCATATCCATCAGTTTTTTGACATTTCATAATTAATTTTCGACAGCAGTCATGTGCCTTCGACAGATAAAATGTCGGAGAATCAAAATTTACGACAATACTTCTGACAGTAATGCTATACGTTCGACAACGGAACCTGCCAAAGAAATGCTACACTACTGTCCCTATTCTGACAGTTAAAGTGTCGCAAAGATAAATTTTTTGACAGACACTTTGACAGTAATGCTATATATCCGACAGGTATATCTATCAGAAGTTACTGGAAACTGTCAGTGTGCCAACAGTTATAAAGTCAGAAAGTATATGTTTTCAACAGTTATTTCCGACAGAGATGGTATATTTTTGATAGGTCTCGGTGTCAGAATTTTGATGGATGCACCGCAGAAAATGCCATAATGAAGCTGTTGTCATGTGCAAGTTTCCAACGTGATGTGGTGTTGGGCAACTGATAGATGTGTCTTCTGTCACAATTTCCTACGCAAAAATGGCGACGAATTGATGTGTCAAAATACTGACAAATGTGCGTTGGAAATCTGACAAATGGCCGTCAGAATTTGATGTACTAGTGAGAATCTCTGATTGGGGAGATCCATACCTTGATACCAACTTGGGAATCAGATGAGGAAAAATGTGTTGTTATTGTATCCCAATTTGCTGAGATAGAAGGATATGGAGTTGGAAAGTTCTTGGCAGAGAACCCAATGAAAATGATAGATGCCTATATGCTCTTCATTCTAAAAAAAGAATCTGAGTTGGAAGAGAAGTTTATTTAAGACAATGATCTCGAGCTTGCATACCATGGAGAAAGAGATCAAAGAAATGCATACTAATTCATTAAAAGACATCAAGGTTGTGAACCCGTCAGGTATCCTTCAGTTCAATGAAGGAAATATAAATGCAGAGGTTATGACCAAGATTTTTGGGGATGCAATGAATGATATTAAAGAAAAGGAGGAAATTACAGCTGAAGATTTCACTAGAGTTGATAATGTGGAGCCCATGCTGTATCTGAATCGAGGACAGTTTCCCAGATAGTTAGAGAAAATTTTGGACTTCAAATGGAAAAAGAGTGCATGTCGTGCAAAGCTGAATGGTGTGAAGAGTATCCACTCTCATCTGATCCAAGAGCTAGTGAGTACATTTTGGAGCTAGAATCTGGTCTGAGAAGCCATGTTTGGAGATAATAACTAAAAGTGCATGATGGTTTTCATACCTATGTTTAAGTGATTTTATTTATGATTTAGCTGTTGTTAAAAACTTTTACTCTATCTTTATTTATTGGTCTGAAACCGTTTCTTTTTGGTTAATTTAGGAGGCCAAGTTTTAAGGGAGGCCTCTTGAATTTTCTAAACTATATATGCCGAGGCGTAAAACTGGGAAAGGGGATGAAATTTTTTGAATCTGTTAGACTTAGTTCAACATTTCCTATTTTTTAAAAGATTTTTTGTGTTTCCTTAGATAATTGAATAGAAAGATGCTAGATCGGATTAATTTCAGACTTTATTTTGTATGATCATGTTATTATGATGCAATGCTAAGTTTAAATCTGTGAATTTGGGCTGATAATATGTCAGTTAATTTGTGAATTGGTATATTTCTCGCTAGTGTGTTGCGGTGAATGCATGGTATTTATCTGTCTTTCTGGATAATTCTCTTCATTATTTCCCATCAAGTTCATTGTGTTTCAATCAAAGAAACCATTGTTGGATAGTTTGTTTCCAAAGAGGGATAGAGTTAGCATAATTTGTAATCAAAGCGGAGACAAATCTATTCACCAACACTTTTGTTTGATCATTTTCATTTTATTGACAACTTGGTAGAGTTTAGAGCCAGAGATCTATGCTTCCATCCACCAACCTTTAATCATTTCTAAAAAAAATTCCTCTTTGAACCACATTTGTTCAAATTTAAATGGGCAATTCTCTGTGATTTTGTCTTTAAGAATTATTAGTTCTACTGGGAAATGGTCTGAACCAGAGATCAGTTTCACCTCTGCAGTCATAGTAAAAGGCAGTTTAGTTAAGTTCCTACACAGTAGGAATCTATCTAACTTTTTAGCAATGAAGTTGAATCCTATTCTTCTATTATTCCATGTAAAGGAATCCTTAGAAGTGGAAATTTATATGAGGCCATTCCTATTTATCCAATCATTAAATTCATCCACGACTTTAGGGAGCTTGTTATATCCCCCTCATTTTTCAGAAGATTTTTTTTTTGTGTTAAAATCACCTCCAATGATGGAGATTTCATTACCATATTATAACAATTTCCCTTCAATATCTCTCCATACTCTTTCCTTTTCTAATTTGTGGATGGGACCGTAGACATTGAATATTCTAAAGCATAAGTTTGTTTGGGAACTCTTAACTGAACCACAACACCAGTTTGCATTGTCTTCATGATCTAAAAGAACCATAGATCTTAGGTCCCAGATAAATCCTATCCCAACCGAGGCACCTCTAACTGGATCTCCCTAGAGTTTCCTTATACCTAATTTCCTATTTAGGTTCAACAATTCATCACTATCTAATTTAGTTTCTTATAACAAAAGTAAATCTACATTAGTGTTAGAAATACAACATTTTAAAATACGTTGCTTGTTAGGGGAATTAAACCCCTAACATTCCAAGTTAGGATATTCATGGCTATTTGGGAAGGGTCTTCCCCTTCCCTGCATAAAAGATATCAGTCAATTTGGTTTATCCTACAACTTTCCCATCCTTTAGTCTTAATTCTTGAATAGACTTTCTTTCTCTTTTCTTATAGGATTTACCACATTTTGAAAAATCTTTGCTAGGATTAATAAAAACAATTCCTAGAACCTCTTGGTACTCTTTCTTAGTTTCCTCAATGTCTGTAAGAAGAAGCTCAACATCCTCCACAGAAAGGGGATCATCCGGGTCGATACATTCTAATTAAAATATCTTTTTGACATATGATTTCCTCCTTGTCACAAATTTCATACAAAAATTGATCCTTTAATTCATTAACTACAACATCACATAAATATTTTGTAATTAATTTCACTTCTTCTTTCATGTTCATAGAATAACAATCTTCCTTCGGAAGGATAGGAGGACACAAAGCTTCCTCACATTCTCATCCATGTTATTGCCTACGATGACATTTTCATTTTCCATGGCTATATCATTTTTTTCATCCTCAAGATAAAAACCACCCTCAACATCAAAAAAATGAATGGAAATTTTTTGAAAGTTAGGGCAAGGATCAGAGACATTCACATGGGATGGGGGGTTGTTCAAATCCTTACATTCTTCCACAATCTCATCTTCCTCAATCTCTACTGGGTTAAAATCCATAACTATGTCTTCCTTAGTTCCTACTTCTTCCTGGGGTGCTATATTATTATTTTCCAGACTTTGTGAGTCCTCCAAATCAACGATAATTTCAGATTGAAGAATTACCATATTGATTTCATAAATTGAATCTAGAATATTTATAATAATAGGAGCTAGGGTTTTAATAGGGTACATGCATGAAGATGGGGGACCAAAAAGGTTGTAAAATTTTTTTTGGTCCCCCAAAAGAAATAGGGCATATGCCCTATAGTGCACACGCGCGATAGGGCACACACGCTATGGCTTGGATTGCCCGAGCCTAAGGCTTGGGAAATCAAAGCCAATAGTGTGTGTGCACTATAGTGCATATTCCCTATAGCGCACACACACTGTGTAACATTATGAAAATTCTTAAGGGATGGAGGAAGAAAGCCCAACATGCCCTGCCAGACCACTTCCAGCACTAGGTCAATACATAAAATGTAACATTTAAGTATAAGTTAAGTTAAATTTTATGTATATACTTCCAAGATGTTTGGGAGTGGTTTCAGCTTCATAGGAGTTAAGATAAAGATTTTAGATTTTGAGGGTTTTTAGGAAATTTTAGACTTAGCCAAATTTCAGGAATCAACACATTGTCTTCAACATGTTTCTTAGTGAACTATTAATTATAACCTAAGCCCTTGACTTGATTAAGGACACTCTTTAGGGTTCTAAGTAGTTTTAATGTATCATAAAGGGTCATAATATGTCATAAGTGGTCCTAGGTCCCCTTAGGACCCATTATGACCCCATAGGACACATTAGGGCCTCTTAAGACCCCTTAGAACACATTAATCATCGTAGGACACACTAATGGGTTGTAATGTGTTCTAATGTGTACTAATGTTTCATAAGGGGATATAATGGGTTCTAAGTGGTCCTAGGAACCCTTAGGACCCATTAGGAAAAATTAGGACTCGTTAGGACCCCTTAAAACACATTAATAATCATAGGACCCATTAGAGAGAGAGAGAGAGTCACTGTAGGACACTCTTTAGAGTTTTAAGTGGTTTTATTTTATCATAAGGGGTCATAAATATTGGTCCTAAGTGATCCTACAACCCTTTAGGAACCTTTAAAATCCCTTAGGACATATTAGGACCCATTAGGATCTCTTAGGATACATTAGGACTGCTTACAACCCCTTCTAATTCATTAATCATTGTAGGACTCACTAATGGGCTCTAATGTGTCCTAATGTTTCCTAAGGGGTTCTAATGGGTTATAAGTGGTCCTAGGAACCCTTAGTACCAATTACTATTGGAATTAATGGGAAGTGTGTACTGAGAGGGGAGGGGTGAATCACTACCTTTAAATTTTTTTTGTATCTTTTAACATTTATCCTTTAAGTTATCAAATTTTTATCCAACCATCTGTTCTATGCTATCTTGATGCAAGATATATCAATTCCTAAACTTAACCATACATGTGAAAATTCATAGAAATATTCATGAAAGTAATTGACACATAACACAAGATATGATATCGCATAAAACTCCCATTACAAAGTAAAAACTGTGGTGGGGATGGCACCCACAAATTCTTCACTATCTATAGATTGGAAGGGGCCAGTTAAGGCTTACAATTTGATCACTTTTGATGATCTACCTGGTTAAGAGTATCTGTGGAGACCTTTTAAATTCTACTAGGTTAAGAGATTTAGCAACACTATTGAGTGTGCACTTGGTTAAGAGATTTATAGTTGGACTGTTAAATCCACCTTCCTTGAAAGGATTTTTACACTTTGCTTCACTTGTTCGAATGATAGAAAATTAAAATTTGACCTGGTGTATGCAATCTCCTATTTTTTATTACAGATCCATTTAAGATTACATGAATAATTATATCACCTAATGTGATTGAATAATACCTCTGATGCTCGGTAGTCTCTGTTCTTGGTTCTTGCTAACCAAATTTACCTTTTATTGTTCTGGTTCTTGAAACTTTCAATCTGATCCATAGGTGTGCTTGTATGCTTTATTCATACTCTCATATCCTTTCACATCCCTCTCTCACGTATTATAATGAATGATTACATAGTTTATTTATAAGATAGATTGACCTAATCAAGTTTCATGTAAAACAATGTTAACTCTAAGATCACAGGTTTATAACTTTACCTTGATCTCCTAGTCTATGTGTTTTAAACCAGTTAGACTAATTAAAGCACTTACATTCATGTTTCTTCTCCCTAAAGAAATGGATTTAAAAAAAATCAAGATTCTATAAATTTAATAAGACTGTTTTTTCAGATGTGGAAGTTAGATCCACTTTTTGCAGGCTGCAACTGACTTTCGGTTTCTGACAATCGGTTATGCTATGAATTTAGTTGACTATCTTTCAGGTTCCTTTGTTGAACTGTTCTCTCAGTTTTCTCTTTGACTGTCTCATGGGTTGCACTATATCCTGCACATCGAGTTCCTCTTTATCCTTTTGACTTTGCATTTTGGTTGACACACAAAATTGTGTCATCGGTTTTCTTTGTACTTAGCAGTTTTCAGTGATCTCTGGTATCTGCATTTTTGGTTTGATCTTTGTCCTTTTGTTTGGTGTATGATTATCAAAAGTGTTGTTTTCATACTAATGACAAAATAATGTCATCAATCTCCCCCTTTGAAATTAGTATCAAAAAATGATATGTGCAAAATACTAGCAAAATGTTAAGTATGTACAACATCTATAATCCTTAGTCATTTCATGACTCCCCCTATGTATATGTCGGTATATCATTATTTTCCCCTTTTTCTATATACTGTATAGTTTCCTATCTGTACATATCATATATTTCTGCCTTTTTGATATTAAGGGAAAAGGTATATACCTTATAGCTTATCAAAAATGTGAGTGTGTGAAGACTTCATGTCTTCCATCATCTTCTCCCATTGTTCCTTTAGGTTTTCTAGAGCCATGTGCTTGAGTGTAATCTTTGAGTGCATATCATAGATGTTTTCTTCTACAGACATCTCCGGGGTTGTTATCATTTGATTTTCCAAAATGATATTATGTTGAAGTAGTGTTAGATTTGGTAGAAGTTGAGCTTGGAGCTCGGTGATCTCTTCCCTGAATTGAGTTTCTACTTCCCACAGTGGTTAGGCTTTTAGCACTATTAGCTAGATCGGAATCTAAGTTTGCTATTTTTTCACTATGCTCCTTAGTGAATTTCTCTAGTGTGCTTAGTTTTTGAATCAAGGAAATAGATTCAACAATAATAAGATCTAATTCACTTATGAATTATGAAAGCTTTACCTTGTTAATTGCCACTTCTTGGCTGATTTTATCAACAAGTTTGTGTTGGTACTTATGCTCTGCTCTCTCTTCAATTGCCTTCTCTGCATTAATGTTCTGTGTTGTAATTTCTTTTGTGAGAGTGGCTAGTTGATCAAGTATGGGTTTATTCTGATCAACATTAATTTCGGGTACAATCTAGTGCAAGATGTCCCTAGTTGTTTCCAATACCATGGAGTCTCGGTGCTGCTTTCTCTGCTTCTCCTATAATTCCTTCGTCTAGCATATTTCACAGTATTACTTCATTGCTTCATAGTCAAGTGTGGTTGGGTCATATTTGGGGATCTCAATGATTTCATCTAATGTGACTTTCAACTTACTCTTTTTGGATTTCTTCTTCTTCTTCATAGTTTCACTTGAATGTAGAGCCATAGCCATCTTCTCAAATTTGTCTGTGGTGCTAGATGAAGTTACTTGTGGGGTTGCCTCTTTTTGCTACTTTGTTTCAGTGTCAACTTGTCAGTTTCTTGTAAACGTATCCACATCAACCTTTACATTATCGGTAGAAAATATTTTGGTATCCTTAGGAGTGCCATCTTTAGGTTTTCCTCCTTCATCAGTGTCCTTATGCACTTCCTCTCTCTTTTTCTATGCATCCTTCTCGGTTGTGTCTCCATATTTTTGCTTTGATTCTCCTTCTGTAACCTTGTGAGTTTTGGTTACAGTATGAGTGTCTCCGATGTCCTTTTGATCATCGATGTTGTCTTTCTTTCCTTCATCCCCTGCATCCTCAGGAATGATTGAATCTTTTTCAGGTGACTTGTCTATTTCTTGCACTATATTGATGGCTTGCATCAATATTGGCATGTTTCTTGGTGTGTTTAGTTGTGAAGTATCAATTTTGGTGTCCTACTCATCGGTTTCATCCTTGGTAACAGTGACATCTTCATCTTTCTATATTTCTTCTGCTAGATCATCGACTATGTCAATGATTGTGTTATCCAGAATGTTGTCCTTAGTGGTTTCCGACCATGTTTCATCTGCAACTTCCACATTCTTGTTTTCAGTTGTGTTCATTTCTTCTTTATCTAACTCAACTGATGTGTTATCTTCTGCATCTTTTATGATTATGTGTTCTTGAGTTGCCTGATTATCATTTTTCTATTGTAGGTCTTTCTCGGGGATAGCTTCCTCAATAAGTCTATTGAGTATTTTACTCCATTTCTTGTGGCTTTCTTGTTCAAGCTCTATAAAACTCCCTTCAAGAAGCCTCCCTTCAAGAAATTTTTTGGCTCTCAACTTGGGTGAGAACTCCTTTTTATGGTTCTCCATCATCTCATCAATTTCTTCCCCTCTTGGATTCAGGAGGCATAAGAGAAACAAGTACTCTTTCCCTTATCTCCTTCTCATTCTTTAATGCAAATGTCCATCTGGAATATAATCTGTACAAGAGTTCCCTTGGTACATTATTACCTTCAAATTGAATTGGTACGTACTTGAATTTGTACATTTTTGCAATGATGGCATCTTCAACTTTGTTCTGATCTTCTGGATCTAGTTTTAGCCATCTTCTGATCTTAGAATCTGTAATAGATCCTAAATTTGCAATAGATTTACATACCTCATCAATTCTTTCTGGAACCTTAATCTTTTTTACTTCTACACCTTCATCTTTTTTGGTGTCCCCAATATCTTCCCTTTTTTGAATGCACCTTCTTTTCTTTGCTGGCCCTCTTTTCACTGTGGTCGGTTTCCTCTTGTAGGTTCTAACTTTTCCTTTCTTCAAGGGTGGAGTTGATTCCTTTGTTGTTTGGCTTCTTGTTCTTGAAGAAGATATGGTTCTTGGTTTCTTTGCTGGAGGGGGTGGTGAATATGACTCTGTGGCATCAGAGTCATTCTTTTCTACAGTTTCACCAATGGGTGACTGGACTTCGGTCTCTTCCTCCTTGTCAACTTCTTCATGTTCGATTTCTTCTTTTGTTGCCGATAGTATTTTTTTTAGGTTCTTGAACATTTTATCCATTTTCCTGACTATTTTCTTTACAACCAGGACATATTTGATTCTAGATTTGGCCTCCTCAGAAGTTCTGAAATTTGGTTGTTTCTAGTCTATTGGTTCATTTATCAATGCATTGATTGGCTTGGATGCTTGATCAATATTTACCTCATACTCCAAAGGTTGTAACCATGCTGTCCTTGGTACAATAGGTTTGATGTATGTGTTTTCAGTGTCAACCATAAAAAATATATCATCTTTGAACTTCTCAATAAGTTGTTCAAGGATCCTTACCCTTTTCTGCATTCAGTCCTTGAATAATGTTAAGTACTTATCCATGACTATTTCAAAGTTGTCTCCCAGTGATGTTATGTATTCACTAATTTGCATGGTGACCGGTTTTGTGGTATCCCATTTGATATCTCCTACTGATGGAAATATTTCTTGAAAGTAGAAGAAAATGCACATGATAAGTGATCCAACCTTACATGTATTTTTTTAGCATTTCTTATAGTCCTCAAGTTTTCTTCTAGCTGGCTTAGTAGAAGTGCCGACAAATCCACTGAGTACCTTTCTTTACAATCTTATAAGCTGTATCTACTGCACTGGATTCTATGCTATTCATCCTACTTTCTTGGAAGAATTTGTAACCTAGAATACATGAATTGAATTTGAGTTCATCATCAGTTATTGTAGATACCTTCAGTCCTCTGCCATCACACTTTGCTCTAGTGTTTTTATCAATCTCATCCTTGGGTGGATGTTTCAATGCTTTTACCTTCTCGGTTACAGGGTAACCGATGACTGCATGGATAACATCTCGGGTTATCATCTTAGGCTCATCCATACATAGTTTTTGATTGTGCATTCGGCTTAGTACTAACCGAATCCACTCAATTTTGAATGCCTTCAGGAACAATAGGGCATTAGTGAGCCCTTTCACTTGTATGTGATTGTTTTCATCTTTTATGGATCCATATTCATTACACAGCTTCTTGTAAGCTCCTTCCACCTCCAAATCACCAATTTTTGCAATCTTGCAGTGGATGCAAGCTCACATGTCTTTGATGAGAAAAACCCTAACTAGCATTCGTGAGAATGCTCTAGCTTTGTCGGGTTGTGAAGAAACCTCAGGGTAAATCTTGTAAAATGGGTCTTCACACATAGAATTCTTGATGAGTTTAACCTCATCCTTATTGATTCTCTTCTGTTTGGTGGTTCTTTAGGTCATGGCCATTGTTTTAGAGAAATTTAGGGCTTTCTAAAAAATGCATAAACAGAGTTCTCGGTTGGTGTAGTAACTTACTATTTACACCTGAAATGAACACTGATATGTTGGAGTGTTCTGGTCGAGTAAAAGTTTCTCTGTGATGATGATTGTTGTTTTCTCATTTTTCACTCTCGTCTTTCTACTCTTGTCATGGTGAACAATGAAGCCCTTTCGTCGCCATTTTATAGGCATTTGCCCTAAAAAGTGAGTCATTAATGCTCAACAACTCCTCAATGTTTGAATATGGAGTTTGTTGGTTAAAACATTAACTTCTCTCTTTGGTGATAACGCGACATTTTGGGGTGGTTTTTCAACCCTTTTCTTTTACCGATGGGTTTCAGTGTTGTGCGCAAACAACTTATTTAACTTGCTTGATTACTAAAAAGTCTTAGTTTACACTAGCAACTTTGCTTTCTCATGTTGACAGACGCTTCTCGGTAAGTGTAGGCAATTTCAGCTTTGAGCTTATACCAATGGACTTCGGTATGTACTGCCCGATGGATTTCGGTATGTATTTCCCGATGGAATAGTTATCACAAATTTAAACAAGTAATACCATGATGCATCTTTACCTATGCTAATTTGGTATTTCATCAACATTTTATGGAACTGATGTAAAATAATACATAGTGTAATGCAGTTTTATACTTACTTGTTCTTCTTAGGTGGGGGTGGTGATGTCACCAGATCCATTGGATGGGGTGTCACCATTTGCATTGCTCGGTCCAGCTTCATCATTGTTTGAAGCTCTTCTCCACATTTTGTCTCTCATTCTATAGATGTCTTCAATGGTGTTTCCATTGGGATATGTGTTGGTCTTTGTCATTAAGTCTCTGCAACCTTTCTTGAGATGACCAACTTTATGACAGTATAAGCATGCCATTCCGGGGTTAGTCCAACCTCTAGACTTTCTAGTCCACTATCTCATACAGTTTACAGCAATGTGACCAAATCTTCCACATGCTATACAATTTTTCCAAGTGTTGTAATCCCATACATACTGGTTACCGACTCTTTTCAGCTGATAGGGAGTTTCTTGTCCTTTAGGCTTCCATGCTTGCCTTTTCTTTTTCCAGCATTCAAGAGTTGTGTGCCCATTCAGTTTGCGACTAGGACAATATTTGTCCATGTAGGTTTCCTTATTTGGTTGTTTCATCTCAGACTTAAATTCATATTCTTTATGTCCTTTCTTATTACATTTATAACAAAATCCTATGAATGAAGATGTATATTTAGGAACACCTTTCATTTTGCCTCTGCATTCATTTGATGTGTGGCCTTGCTTTCCACAGTGATTGTATGTCAGCTTTCTAGGTCTTAGATTTGCATAGACATTCTTTGGATTATCTTGATTGGGTGATTCTCCACTCTCGGTAAAGCCTAGACTGTTGTTTTTTTTGACTCTTCATTGTCCTTCAAGAATATCATCCATTCTTTTATTGTTTTCTTTAGATTTTTTTATAATTTCATTGTGCTGCTGCTGAATTCTTATTTCATGTTTCAAATTTTCATTTTTATCCCTTAGCTCACTGCTAGCTTGTATTCTTTCAATGAGTTAAACATTAATTCTATTTGCCTCTTGACTCATAAGAATAATCTGATTTGTGATCTCATGTTGATGCTCTGTAAGCCTATGTATTTTAGACTCTTTCTCTTGTAGCTTTTCTGTAATCTTCCTTCTATCATCAATAGCTAGTGTTCTTTCTTGCTCAGCTTGTCTAGCACTTTTCATGACATCAATCATTCTTACCATCCATTTCTCTTGACCGATTTGTAGATATTTTACTTGTCCAGCCAGATGTTGATTGATTTAATTTAGGCTTGTGATGCTTTCTTCTGAGGTGTCTGATGTTTTTCTTGTAGTTGATCCTGAAGACTCAAAGAAATCTGGTATCTCTTCCTCATGATAATTTGTTTCATTAGAATGAGTTTCCATAATATTTTTTTCATCTAACATCTGTCTCATATTGATTCTAGCTTCTTTATATTGCTCATAGAAGATATGAATTTCTAGCTTCTTATTCTCAATACTCTTGTCGAGTCTGTACTTCTCCATTGTATGATCTTTTATCTTAATCCTTTAAGCTTTTCCAAAGAAGAGACTAAGCTCTGATACCAATTTTTGGAATTAATGGGAAGTGTGTACTGAAAGGGGAGGGGTGAATCAGTACCTCTAAAATTTGTGTATCTTTTAACCTTTATCCTTTAAGTTATCAAATGTTTATCCAACCATCTATTCTATGCTATCTTGATGCAAGATATATCAATTTATAAACTTAACCATACATGTGAACATTCATAGAAACATTCATGAAAGTAATTGACACATAACATAAGATATGATATTGCAGAAAACTCCTATTAGGAAGTAAAAACTGCGGTGGGGATGGCACCCACAAATTCTTCACTATCTGCAGATTGGAAGGGTCTGGTTAAGGCTTATAATTTAATCAATTTTGATGATCTACCCAGTTAAGAGTATCTGTGGAGACCTGTTAAAGTCTACTTGGTTAAGAGCTTTAGCAACACTGTTGAGTGTGTACTCGGTTAAGAGATTTATAGTTGGACTGTTAAATCCACCTTCCCTGAAAGGATTTTTACACTTTTCTTCACTTATTAGAATGATAGCAAATTACAATTTGACCTGGTGTATGCAATATCCTATTGCTGATTACAGATCCATTTAAGATTACATGAATAAGTATATCACTTAATGTGATTGAATAATAGCTATGATGCTCAGTAGTCTATGTTCTTGGTTCTTGCTAACCAAATTCATCTTTTGATGTTCTGGTTCTTGAAACTTTCTATCTGATCCATAGGTGTGCTCATATGCTTTATTCATCCTCTCATATCCTTTCACATCCCTCTCTCATGTATTATAATGAATGATTACATAGTCTATTTATAAGACAGATTGACCTAATCAAGTTTCACGTAAAACAATGTTAACTCTAAGGTCACAGGTTTATAACTTTACCTTGATCTCCTAGTCTATGTGTTTTAAATCAGTTAGAATGATTAAAGAACTTACATTCATGTTTCTTGTCCCTAAAGAAATGGTTAAAAAAAAAAAACAAATCAAGATTCTATATATATAATAAGACTATTTTGTCTGATGTGGAAGTCAGATCCACTTTTTGTGGGCTGCAACTGACTTTCAGTTTCTGACGGTCGGTTATGCTCTGAAGTCAGTTGATTGTCTTTCGGGTTCCTTGCTTGAATTGTTCTCTCAATTTTCTCTTTAACTGTCTCTCAGGTTGCACTATATCATTCATGTCAAGTTAATCTATCAGGTTCCTCTTTATCCTTTGACTTTGCATTTTGGTTGACACACAAAATTGTGTCCTCAGTTTTCTTTGTACTTAGCAGTTTTCAGTGATCTCTGGTATCTGCATTTTTGGTTTTCTCTTTATCCTATCTTTTGGTGTATGCTTACCAAAAGGGTTGTTTTCATACTAATGAAAAAATAATTTCATCAATTACGACCCCTTAGGATCCATTATAACCCCTTAGTACACATTAATAGTCATATGACTCTTTAGAGAGAGAGCGAGAAGGTGAGGACCCATTATTACCCCTTAAGACCCTTCTCTCTACATCTTAAGGGTCGTAAGGATTTTAAAGGGGTCCTAGGATATATTAATTTGTCCTAAGACCCCTTACCATACACTAATGAATGGTAAGGAGTCTTAAGGGGCCCTAAGATACATTAATGTGTCCTAGGACCCCTTATGACCCCTTATGGCCCTTTAGGACCCCTAAGATGCATGGTAAGGGGTCCTAGGAAAAATTAATGTGTTGTAGTACCCCTAATGACCCATCTCTCTACATATTAGGGGTAGTAGGACTGTTAAGGGGTCTTAGAACACATTAATGTGTCCTAGAACCACTTAGACCCCTTACAACCCCCTAGGACCCCTTACCATACACTAATAAATGGTAAGGGGTCTTAAGGGGTCCTAATACACATTAATGTGTCCTAAGACCTTTCATGACCCCTTAAAATTTTAAAGACACCTAAGATGTGTGATAAGGGTTCCTAAGAGGTCATAAGGGATCCTAGGACACATTAATGTGTAATGTGTCCTAGAACCCCTTATGACCCCTTAGGACCCTCGAGGACCCCTCTCTCTAAATCTTAGGGATTGTAAGGGTTTTTAATGTATCGTGGGACTTATTAGACCCCTTAAAACCCCTTAGGACACCTTATCACACACTAATGAATGGTAGGGGGTGCTAATGGGTTGTTAGTGGTCGTAAGGTGTCCTAGGACACATTACTCTATTGTAGGACCCCTTAAGACCCCTTATAATAAGCTAATAAATTGTAGGGGTCCTAAGGGGTCCCTAGTGGTTTTAAGGGGTCCTAGGACACATTACTATGTTTTAGGACCCTTTAAGACCCCTTACCACACACTAATGTATGGTAAGGGGTCTTAAGGGTTTGTAAGGGGTTTTAAGGGGTCCTATGGCACATTAGTTTTTCCTAGAACCCCTTATGACCCCATAGGACCCTTTAGCACACCTAAGATGTAGGAAAATGGGTCATAAGGGGTCCTAGGACCCCTAATGACCCCTTAGTACCCTTTAGGAATCCTCTCTCTGCATATTAGGTGTCATAAGGGTTGTTAACTTGACCTAGAACACATCACGGTGTCCTAGGACCTCTTAAGACCCCTTAGGACCCCTTACCATACACTAATGTATTGTAAGATATCATAAGATGTATTAAGGTGTTCTAGGACACATTACTATGTTTAGAGCCCCTTATGACCCCTTAGGACATTTTAAGATCTATAAGATGTATGATAAGGGGTTGTAAGGTGTCTTAAGGAGTCATAAGGGGTTTTAGGACATATTAATGTGTCCTAGGACCCCTTAGCACCCCTTACGACCCTTGAAGACCCCTTTCTCTACACCTTAGGGGTCGTAAGGGTTATTAAGGGGTCCTAAGACACATTAATGTGCCACATGACCCCTTATACCCCTTATCATCCCTTAGGACCCCTTTTGAACCTTTAGGACCCTTGAATACCCTTCTCTCTACATCTTAAGGGTCATAAGGGTTGTTAAGGTATCTTATGATACATTAATGTGTCCAAGTACCCCTTAGACCACTTACAACCCCTTAAGACACCTTCTCATACACTAGTGAATGGTAATGTGTCCTAAGGGGTTATAAGGGGTCTTAAGACACATTGTTGTGTCATAGGACCCCTTATGACCCCTTCAGACCTTTTAGGTCCCTTAAGATGTATGGTAATTTGTCCTAAGGGGTCATAATGGGTTATAGACCCCTTATGACCCCTTA
>MU226532.1:889845-900479 GCA_018584345.1 Thuja plicata
AGGACCTCTTTGATGTATTTGGACTGTGTAATGAAAATACCTTCACTTTGTTGAATGATCTGTAGACCAAGAAAAAACTTGATCTCTCCAAACATAGACATCTCAAACTCTTTTCTCATCTCATTAGCGAATGATTTGCATATCATATCATTGCCTCTAAATATTATGTCATCAACAAATATTTCAACAATCAAAGTGTCAGCATCAGTATCTTCCTTCAAATAAAGATTACTGTTTTCACTAGTCCTTACAAATCCAATACTTATTAGATAGGAATGAAGTTGTTCATACTAGGCTCTAGGAGCTTGTTTCAATCCATACAAGGCTTTGTGAAGTCTATATACCATGTTTCTCTTGTCTGGATCAACAAACCCTTATGGTTTCTCAATGTATACCTCTTCTTCAAGTATTACATTTAGGAATGCTGACTTGACATCCATTTGATATACTTTGAATCCTTTGAATGCAGCATAAGCAAGTAGTATTCTTACTCCTTCTAGCCTAGCAATGGAAGCAAAGGTCTCTCCATAGTCTATACCTTCTTCTTGTGCCTACCCCTTGCATACTAGTCTTGCTTTGTTCCTTGTGACTTCTCCATTCTCATTTAGCTTATTCCTGAATATCCATTTTGTACCAATAACATTCTTGTCATTTGGTCTTGGCACAAGTGACCATGTCTTGTTCTTCTCAATCTGGTCAATCTCATCATTCATAGCACTTATCCATTCCTAATTATCTAGTGTAGCATTGATAGATTTTGGCTCAAACTCACAAATTAAACAATTTGAGTTTAAAGAATTACTTCTTGTTCTTGTACCATCTTTCTTATCTCCTATGATCTGGATCTCTGGATGGTTCCTTCTTACATATCTTTCAAGTACATGTACAACTCTTTGTGTATTAGCTTGATCATCATTTTGATCTTCATTCTATTCTTCATCACCTCATACATTATTTTGATTATCATCCTGACCGTCGATAACAACAGTTTGACCGTCGGTTGCAACATTCTGTTATTATGGAATTAAGCACTATTGTTCGGGCAGAGTGTTGGGTTCTTCATAGTATACAAAATTATTGTAGTCCTCTAGTTCTTTTGTGCTTTCCAGCTCATTCTTTTCTGCAAATTCATCTATCTTTACATTTGCACTTTCAACAATTTTTTTAGAAGCCTTGATTAGACATTTATAAGCTTTTCTCTTTGTGGAATATCCTAGAAAGATACCTTCAACACTCTTCACATCAAGATTTCCATTTCTATCATCCTTTAAGACATAACATTGACTACCAAAGATTTTGAAGTAACTTACATTGGGTGTTTTACCATACCATAGCTCATAAGATGTCTTCTTTGTGTCCTTCTTCAATTGTACTCTGTTAAGTGTGTAGATGACAGTACTGACAGCTTCCCTCCAGAAGATTTGGGTGATGTATTTCTCTATCATAAGTGTTCTATCACAATCAACTATTGTTCTATTCCTTCTCTCAACAATCCCATTTTTCTGTGGTGTTCTTGGTGCAGAAACCTGTCTTTTTATACCATGCTCATTACATAAATTAGTGAATTCATTTGATATAAATTCTCCTCCTTTATCTAACCTCAAACATTTTAGATCCTAACATTTTAGATCCTTACCACTTTATTTCTCTATCATAGCCATATACCATTTAAACATCTTGAATGCTTATGATTTATCTTTTAGAAACATAATTATCGTCATTCTAGAGTAATCATCAACAAAGAGAATAAAATATCTATCTCCATAATAACTCTTTGTCCTCATTGTTCCACATAGATCAATATGGACTAATTCTAGAATATCATCAGATGTATGGGTTTTACTTTTGAAACTAGACTTTGTCATTTTACCTTTTTGACAATTCTTGCACATGATGTTGTCTGGCTTTGTCATCGTCGGTAAGCCTCTTACATTTCTCCTTCTGCTTATTTTCATCATGTTGTCAAAATTCACATAACACAATATTTTGTGCCACAACCATATATCTTCATTTCTAGTCATTAAGAAAGTGGTGTTAGTATCATTTAGATAGAATAAGTTACCTTTAGTCTGTTCACCGGTACCAATCAGTCTTCCTGATTCATTGAAGATATTTGCCTTCTTATTCTCAAATGCTACTCTGTGACCTGAATTATTCAGCTGAGAAACACTCAATAGATTATAATTCAATCCTTTTACCCAATAATAATTTTCACATTTAATCAGGTTATTCATCATTATAGTTCATTTACCTTCAACTAGACAAGGTGTACCATTACCCATTCTTACTGTACCACCATTATAATACTCAAAAGTGTTAAACTTATCTTTATCACTAGTCATGTGGTGAGTGCAACCACTATCTATAATCCAGATGTCATTCTTGCTAACCTTAGATATGAGTGTAGTTTCTATATACCTTTCATCTTCATCATTATCATCCTTCACAGCCACAAATACCATCTTGATGTCTTCATCAGGTTCAGTGTCAGTATCTTCATCTTTGCAAGAAGCTAGGTAGCTAGCCTTCTTGCCTTTGTCCTTGTAGTCTTTGGTATCTTTTCTTTCTGATTATCGGTAACCTCTATAATCTTTGTTATCACCTCTGTCAGATTTCTTCTCAAAAGATCTGTTATTACTTATGTCATCTTTTCTTCTGTTAGGACATCTTGTAGAAAAGTGTCCAATCTCTCTACAATTAAAGCATACAAGTGGTAACTTACCTTTGTATTTACCTTTTCCTCTCTGCATTCTTCTAGCCATAAGTGCTTCTATTTCATCTAGATCTTCTTCTTCACTTTCAATTTCACTATCTCTTCTATATGTGTCTATGAATTGATTTGCTTATTCTCATAGAAGACTTAAATGTAGACTCTAAGTTTGGTAAGACACTATTATCAAAGTTATTCATCTCAAATGAAATTAGTCTACCAATTAAACTATCAAGAGTAACTATATTGTTTGCTACTACTCTTATTTATTGAATGGTAGAAACTCTAATAGCATATATAGACAGCAAGGTTCTTAAGATTTTACTTACCACTGTCTCCTCTTCAAGTGTACCTCCAACTCATCGTATAGCATTGACTATTTCTTTTATTCTTGTGTTGTACTGCGTGATGTTTTCTCCTTCTTTCATTCTGATATCATCAAATTTTCCTCTAAGGCTTTCTTCCTTGGCTCTCAGAACATTTGTATCACCTCCATGTACAAGCTTCAGTTTGTCCCACATCTTCTTTGCAGTTTTGCAATCCTTGACATCTTCAAATTTAGCATCAGAGAGTGAGGAAGAAAGCTTTATGACCATGCATTTGTGTTCATGCTTCTCTCTCAATTGATCTACTGTTAATGATCCTGTGGGAAACATATATTCAGTATCTAGGAATTGAGTAACATCATTACCAATACCTGATAAGTGGAGTCTTATCTTTCTTTGCCATGAAGAAAAGTTGTCTTTGTTCAACTTGGGCACATCTCATCTGTTCATCTTGTGATCTTGACTTAGGTCTTGAAACCTTCCTTTATAAGAACACAAGCTTTGATACCAATTGTTAGTAATAACTAAGAGGGGCGGGGGTGAATCAGTGGCCTAAAAAATTTATCCTTCAAACTTTAACCACTAATCAGTAAACCTTAGATTATTATGTCCCTACAAGATGCATGCCATAAAATACTAATAATGATTTAACTGTCTATCGATTTTCCTTGTTTGTCCTTAATCTCCTTGGTTACCAATGAGTAGTATATCTATTTACCAAAACTCAGTAAATAAGTAGAGTATACCGATCAACCTAGTATTAACTATGTCAGATACAAAATAATAAAGAAATGAATCATACACACATAACACATGAAATTTTAATGTGGAAACGCTGTTAAGAGAAAAACCATTGAGATCGGTACCCCAAATTTTCACTCTTCTGAAGTGAGCCCTGTTAGGAGCCAACCCTATTAAAGGTTACAAACACACTATTAGGTGTGATCTTGTTAGAGGATTTTATACATAGAGGTTGTCACTTAGTATTGGGTATCTATTTCTACCATCCTTGAATCAACCTCCTTATTAGACTGTCAATAGGTATTGGGCAAGTCCAATGCTACTTTCATGAATCAACCTTTTTGGCACTCCTTGGGATGTACCTCAATATATAGAAGACTGTTAAGTCCTGATATATTAAGAGACTTGATGCTTCAATGGTTAAACTGAAACACTATGACATGTTCATGATGCAACTTTGAATTGTAGATTTTCAGATCTATCTAAGTACATTACCTCTCTGATCAATGTATCAATTCAATTCCTTGTGCTCCACACTTTCTACTCTGTGATGTTGTTCTTCACTATTCGTCGGTGTCTGCAAAATTCTTTAGCTCTCCTTCAGCTTGATTGACCAGGACTATATGAAGTTATTCTTCATCAGTTTCTCTTCAGCATCCTCTTTCTATTCACTCCCCTTAATCCCTTTTTCATGAATTAAGCTTGTCTCTTATATAGACATGATATTCACTATTTCTTGATTCTTGATTCTTGGCATGAAAAACAATCTAACCAATTTGATTTAAAGCATAACTCATGATTTATCTCGTAGTTATCTTCTTGCCAACTATATAAATATTATTTAAATCAATCACTTAACTCTGGTTGAATAAAACAAAGAAAACAACCAGTTAAGTCTATCTTTAGCTCTTGCTAGCTAGATATTTTGTCATTTTCTAAACTCTCTATTCCTCAGTCAACTCTGTAGTTAGTCATCGGTGACAACTGACAGTTCCATCGATGTGACTCCAGTTAGCTTTGGGATCTCCATCCGTCGGGCATCATACAATTTTTACTTGTCAGGAAACTCTGTTTTCAGCTCGTCGAGCATCCTGGTGTTTTTCTTCATCGGGCAACACTATCTTCTGCTCATCGGGTATCACTGTGACTTTTCTTCTTTTCCTTTACTGATGGTGTGCACTCCGTCGGTGTTATCTATCACTTAGTGAATGCTTGACTTTTATGCATTGCTGAAAGCATAATCTTTATACCATTGATTCTCTGAAGTCTTTGACATTATGTACATGACCGTACAAATGATATCAAGTTGAAATCAATGCCAATACAAATCATTAACTGATTTAATGTCTTGCATTATCTGCAACTTAACATTATCAAACATTCAATCAGTTACATGTCATTAGTTTCTAGGTTTTAGATACTCCTTAAGTTTATCTTAAGGGGGGTGTTAGAGTAATAAGTTATTTCACTTATTAATTAAATTATTTTGATTTAATTAGTAGGTCACTTATTATCTCTAGTTTAATTAAGCTAAATTGTAAGAAATATTAAAAAATAAAAAGAGTTTAGGAAAGAATCCAAGAGAGTGAGCAGAAAATAAATATTTTACCATAACCGAAAAGATATTTCAAGAACTATCACCAAGATCATCAAATCTCTCCAAGATCAACACAATGAGACAATATTTTTGAAAGGGGAAAACTAAGAAAACCCCCTTGGGAATATAATATAAATGAGGCACAAAATCCTAGAGAGGAAGAGAGAAAGTGAGCAAGAAGCTCATTACAACATTGAAGGAGCAAGTTTGAGAATGAGAGAAAATTGTGAGAAGAACTTATTGTGAGAACCATGTGAGAACCCTAAGAAGTGTGTGTAGAGGTATCTCTTAAGTAGATATGAGTGAAGGAATTTTCAGTAACTTCTATGTCCTATGAGTACCACACTCACATTAAGTGTGTGCCAAGTGTGAGAATCCTCTTAAGGAGGAATATCTAATTTTCTTATTAAATGAAATACAAAAATGTGACATGTCCTCCCACTTGTTCTAGAGGAAAAGAACAATATAGGATACCTTGGTTTATCCTTTAATTACATAGTTCACCAAGGAAAGATTAATTTCTAACACTCCCCTTTAATCTTTACTTGGGGAGATTAGATCAATAGGTATCACACCCAATTGTTTACAATGATTTTGAAATGTCTCTTTAGAAAGAGTCTTCGAGAAGGTATTAGCAGCTGAATCATTTCTGTTGCAATAGATGAGGGACTCTTGCATCTCTTCAACTTGAGAATTTAGGAAGTGATTCTTTTCTAAGGAGGTAGCACTTTGAAAATACAAAGGTGTAGGTGCTTGTAGAGGAGAGCCAAAATCTTGACTTTGATTCCTTAGAGATTCTTTAGTTACATTTGTACATTCTATACTTTATGAAGAAATAGAACCTAAGCCTGCAATAAGGAAAAAATCACTAGGTCTCTCATCATTGGGATCTCCTAGTTCTAAATCAGTAAAATATTTAAAAGAAAAATCAGATTGAGAATCATCAAAGGAATCAGTCATAGAATCAATAATGCAATCATCAGTTGCATGAAGAAAATTTGTAATGAAATCATCATCAAGAGGAGTAGATCTAGTATCATCACCATTATCACCAGTATTGTCATCATTATTGTCCTTCATAACAACCATAGGATTAGTACCATATTCAGAGAAATCATGAACTTCATTTTGAGCAATACGCATATCTCCACTAGGAGAGTCAAAATAAGGTAAAGTAATATCAAGAAAGGTAGAAATAATATCCTCTTTTTGTTCTAAAATATCATCAAAAGGAGAATAAGAATCATCATACTTGAATGCATCACATGGAGAGACAATATTATCCTTTTGAATTAAGTTTGCTTCTTGAGGAAGATAGTAATCTAGGGGGTTATCCCAAGAGTAGCCATCATCATATGGTTCATTCCAAATAGCAAAATTATCACAGTAAGGATTAGACATCCCGTAACAGACAACAAAAGCTTGATGAGAGTTATGATTATGAGTCTTTTGATTAGTTTGATTGTGCTCATGATTTTATTTCTTAAAGAAATTGTTAATCACATGTCTGTCTTTCCCGCAATAAGTACAATGGGGTCTATTATTATGATAATCATTAGAATAATTATGATTATGACTATTATTATGCCAAGAAGTATGATTATTAGAATGATTATTATTATTTGATCTATAATTGTTATAATTATGATTTTGTTATGTGATCTAGACATGAAAGCATGTTCATTAGTTTTAAGTGTGCCAAATTGAATTAACTTAGATTCTTCTTGACGTAAATGAGATTGAAAGACAACATAATTTAATTGAGTTGCTAAAGTAGGAGTTGCTAATTGAAAGTGAATATTAGTAATGAATTATTGGAATTGTCTAGGTAGACATTTTTCAAAACAATATGAATTAAATGAATATTAGTTAAGGTTACTCCTAAACCAGTTAATTGACTACGAATAGAATCAAACTTAAGTAAAAAGTCATCTATGGTTTTGAAATCATTGTACCTAAGATCCTCCAATTGATCTTGGGGTTTAATCTTTCTAGATTCATTGGCATTATCATAGGTATTTTTGATAATATCCCAAGCTGCATGAGCTTCAGTGCAATGAGAAATTAAAACATACAATTCCAGGCTTAATAAAATGTCGATTAGGCCTAAAGCCTTGTCATTTTTAGTAAGCAAAGCATCAATATCGGCCTTAGAAGCAGTAGTTGCGGGAACAGAAGCAGTAGTTGTGAGAACAAAAGCGACACTAGTGGCAACATCAAGAATGTGTCAAAAATGAAAAATAAAAGTGATATGCGTCTTTCAAGCATGATAATTAGAACTTGTTAATTTGATTTTTGGAATTAAAGTTGACATAATGATTTAAAATAAACTAGAATACAAGTTGAAATATACAAAAATGAATCTAAAAAACTAATTTAACGCGAATTGTAAACAGATAAATTGCAAGAATTATAAAAACAAAATTAAAATTAAACTTTTCGTTTAACTGATGAAACAAATTTTTATTGCAATTAAACAATGAATTGGCAATTGAAAAAAATTATATTATTAAAATGAATAATGGGTTCAAAAAAAATTAAAAAATATTAAGCGAAATTATTGTTTAAAGGTTTAAACTTTTTTTGTTAAAAAAAAAATTGTTAAGAGATTAAGTAAATTTTAAATAAATTTTGATATAAAGTTTACTTTTAAAAAAAATATATATATATAAGCATAATAGAATAAATTTTTCTGCTGCAGAAAACATAAGAATGTTAGAAAGATAATTTGTAATGAAATGATGAGAATGAAATAAAATGACGAACTTGCAACTATAAAAATAAAGATTAACCTACAAAGATTAAAAAAAAATGTTAGAATAATGATTAGCCTGCAACTTTTAAAAAAAAAAAGGATTAACCTGCAACAAAATAATTAACCTAAACAAAAAATGATTAACCTGTAGAAAAATTGAATAAACAAACTGCACAAACAAAGAGAGGGTTGTGAGAGAAGAAAAAGGAGGGGTTGCGAGCAAGAAGAGGAAGGTAGCGTGAGGAGAAGGATAAGGTTTCTTCAAATCTGGTTGCGCAGGGGAGAAGGATAATGTGGGATAGCCTCCTTACAAATCTTGTGCAAGGGAAGAATGAAGGTGAAGCAAGATAAAAATAGGTGCAAGGGAGAGGAGAGTGCTCCTGCATGAGCAGTAGAGAAGAAGGGTTGTGTGATCAGCTAGGATGATAAGGGAGATGAGAATGAGATAGCAGCTAAGGAGCTGCACTGAAAATTGAGATTATTGTCATGCGTGGGAGTAAGGGAGAGTTAGAAAAAAAACTTGCGTGATGTAGAGAAGTGGGGGGGGGGTAAGGTGAAAGGGAGGAAATAATGGTGCAAGGAGAGGAAATGGTAATGGTAATTTTGTGTGGTAAAAAAAATAGAAAGAAGATTAACAAATATAAACAACAAAGAGATATAAACAAAAAAAAGATATAAATAGAGTTAGGATAATATAGATTTAAGGAGAAGTCATTGTTACAATAGTGTTAGTAATAACTGAGAGGGGGGGGGTTGAATAAGTGGCCTAAAAAATTTATCCAATTTAAACTTTTATCCACCAATCAATACTTCTCAAATTATTAAGTCCCAACAAGATGCATGCCTTTGAAATATTTGAAACAAATAACTGTCTGTCGGTTTACCTTGTCTGTCTTGTTTCTCCTTGATAACTGAAAAGCAGTAAATTGTATTTACCGTTACTCAGTAAATATGCAGAGTATACCAGTCAATCCATAAATGCATATGTAGAATGTAAAACACTAAAGTAATTAACCATACACACATAACACAAGGATTTTAACATGGAAACCCTGTTAAGGGAAAAAACCACTGGGACCGGTACACCAAATTTTCACTCTTCTGAAGTGAGCCCTGTTAGGAGCCAACCCTATTAAAGGTTACAAACACACTGTTAAGTGTGACCTTGTTAGAGAATTTTCAATACATAGGTTGTCACTAAGTATCTGGCATCTATGCTACCATCCTTGAATTAGTCTCATGACTGTCAATAGGCTTTATGCAAAATCTTACTACCAACCTTGAATCATCCTCCTTCTTAGTCTGTCAATAGGCTTTAGGTAAGACCGATGCTACTATCATGAGTCAACCTTTTGGTAATCTATTAGGATATACCTCAATTATAAAAGACTGTTAAGTCCTGCTCTATTAAGAGACTTAATGCTTCAATGGTTAAACTAAAACAAAGTGACCTGTTTCTAATGCAACTGAATTGCAGATTTTTAGATCTATTTACTTACAATATATTTCTGATCAATGTATCAATTCAATTCCTTTGTACTTAGCTCTTTCTTCTTTGTGATGTTGTCCTTTTCTGTTCGTCCATGTCTGCAAAATTCTTTAGCTCTCCCTCAGCTTGATTGATTAGGACTGCATGAAGTTAATTCTTCATCAGTTTCTCTTCAGCATCTTCTATCAGTTCACTCCCCCGTGTATCTGATTGCGTATTGACCACCATTGAGAATAAATTATGCTTGTCTCTTAAATAGACATGATTTTCCTTAATTTTAGGTTCTTGATTCTTGATTTTTGGTGTGAAAAACAATCCAACCAAATTGATTTATGGCTTTAACTCCTAATTTATCTCGTAGTTATCTTCTTGCCAACTGTACAAATCACTTACTTAACTTTGGTCAAATAAAACAAATAAAACAACCAGTTAAGTCTATCCTTTAGCTCTGCCAGCTAGATATTTTGTCATTTTCTGATCTCTCTATTCCGTCGGTCAATTCTGCAGTTCGTCGCCGATGACAACTGCCAGTTCCATCGGTGTCGCTTTAGTTAGCTTCAGGATCTCCATCCGTTGGGAAACACTATTTTTACCTCGTCGGGTATCATGTGATTCCACTTCATCGGGCAATATTGTCTTCTACTCGTCAAGCATCACTGTGACTTTAATGTCTGTCTTTACCGATGGTGTGCACTCCGCCAGTGTAGTTTGTCACTTAGTGAATACTAGACTTTTATGCATTGCTAGAAGCATAACCTTTGTTCCATTGGTTCTCTGTAGTCTTTGGCATGATTATACAGATGATATCAAGTTGACATCAATGACAATACAAACCATTAACTGATTTTAATATCTTGCACCATCTTCAACTTAATATAGTCAATCATTTAATCAGTTACATGTCATCAATCTCTCCCTTTGGAATTGATGGAAACATGATATATTATCACACTATACTATTTCTAATACAATATGAAATACAATTGTTGAGATTCATCAAATTACCAAATAGTTTG
>MU226532.1:920920-939709 GCA_018584345.1 Thuja plicata
TAAATTGATTAAAAGAAATATGCCAAGCAGTAACAGGGTCGTTTGGACATAAATCGAGGGTATGATCACACTTAGGGCAAATAGGGTCCATAGTTGCGACAGACCAAATTCAGGTGGTTACAAAAGGAAGAAGTCTACATAGAACAACCTGAAGGATTTAATCTATCAGATAAACCAGACATGCTATGCACATTGAAGAAATCACTCTATGGACTTAAGTAGGCCCCAAGAGCTTGGTATGTGAGACTAGATGGTTATCTTACCAAGATTGGATTCAAGAAAGGAGCAGAAAATTGCAACTTATTCATAAGAGAGACACCTGATGGATTATTACTTGTTGCCATATTTGTTGATGACATTATCTTTGGAGGTAATGACAAGCTTAGTGCAGAATTTGCAAACGAAATGTAGAATGAATTTGAAATGAGCATGATTGGTCCTATAAAATATTTTTTGGGATTGAATGTAAAGTAGATAGATAAAGGAATATTCATAAATCAGTCCAAATATGTGAAGGAAATATTGAAGACTTTCAAGATGGAAGATTGTAAACCAGTATGCACTCCTATGATAACAGGAAGCAATCTTTCTAAAGAGGATGATTCCACAGCATTTGACAAGACATTGTACAAGTCTATGATTGGAAAAATTATATATCTCACTCAATCTAGACCAGACATATCTAATGCATTTGCATTGTTGGTAGATTTGCAGCTGAACCCAAGAAGAATCACCTAATGGAAATAAAGAGAATATTTAGATATCTAAAGGGAACTATAGACTATGGTTTATGGTATCCTAAATTAGAGAATGTACAACTTCATGTATATATAGATGCAGATTGGGAAGGTTGTATTGATGACAGGAAGAGTACTTCAGGAGGAGTAGTATTTCTTGGAGATAGGTTGGTTTCTTGGATAAGTAAAAAGCAGAATTGTATCTCTCAGTCAACAATAGAAGCTGAATATGTTGTAACAACATTGAATTGTTCAACAATGGTTTGGATCAAGCAGATGGTTAAAGATTTTGGTATTCAAGTTGATTATCCTATTGTTATTCATTGTGATAACACTAGCACTATCAACATGTCCAAGAACCCTATGATGCATGCAAAGACAAAGTACATTGAGATCAAATACCATTTTCTTAGAGAAAAAGTTGCAGATAAAGAAGTAAAATTGGACTATGTGAGCACTAAAGAACAGTTGGCAGATATTTTCACAAAGCCTTTATCAAAAGATACTTTTGAGTATCTCAGGGAGAAGTTGGGAGTAATTCCCTTTCTTGTGTCTGATTAGATAAAGTAGCTAGTACATCATTCCATGTTGACTGATGAATGGTTGACTACTCTATTTCTGGAGTAGTACATGTGCCTAATTGTTTATGACACCCTTTGTCATTGATGTCAAAGGGGGAGTATTAGTAAGGGGGAGCATATACTCTGGGGGAGTATATAGAGTCGCAGTGTAGAGGAACCATTGATGAGGATATTGAGAAGATTGTAAAAAGAAGGAAGACACTTTGAGTTGATGATATCATATGTTTCCATCAATGTCAAAGGGGGAGATTGTTGGAGATTTGCTTCTATGCAAATAATTGATTGTAAGGTTATCATTGATGACAACATATAATATACAACAGTGTTCTATGTGCAATTATTAGTACAGATGTTCTGGAGCTATGCATGTTTATTTCCATGGTGTATACATGTTATAGATGCTATGTACATTCACATCAAGTCAGATATGAAGTTTCATTTAAGTTACGTTATTCAGTTATGACAATTACAGTGACAGAAGACTATCTGAGAAGAGCCAACATAATAACATTATTTCTTGAGTTGTGCCTATCTTTGGGATATGCATGTTTGTATTCATGTTAAGTTATGAGTTCCAGATGATTCTCTAAAGGCACAAAACATGTTCTAACAGAATTGTAATGTTGGAGTTGATTTGGTGGAGCCGACTTTGTGAAGCATCACGTCCATCCACTTTGAGTTGCATGATTCAAATCTAATTGCGTGGTTGATATGGCCGACTAAAGAAGTATTGAAGGGACTCCTTGAGCTGACAAAGATCACATCCTTTAGAGAAGATACTTATAGTAGTTCATTTGATAAACGCCAAGTGTGAATAATAAGAAAAGAGACAAAAAAGGTACAAAGCAGAATATCAGTTAAGTTTCATTCATCAAGGATATATGTGAAGAAGCAGTGGAAGATTACATTACATTGGAACTGATCAAGATAGTAGGTATACTCTACAGTTCATCATCAGATATAGTGCATATCTATTCTATAGAAGGTTGTAGCCTTCACCATTGAAGCAGTAAGCTTTTGGACAGTGAGTCCTCACTCTTAATAGGGTTATTTGTAAAAGACTCCTAACAGGGTCAGACCCTTAACCAGGTCACTATACTTATTGAATTGTAAATAACAAGTCCTAACAGGGTTGCAAGATCTTCTAACAGGGATTATTATAAACAAGCATAGTTCATTGTGGGTGCTAATTCCCACCGGGGTTTTTACCATTTGGTTTCCCTGTATCAAATTGTGGTGTTGTCTATTGTGTTATCTGAATGTGCATTTACTTTATGGTATTTTGGAATTAATAAGAGAAAAGAATTAAATTAGTTGGTAACTTATTCAACCCCCCCGCTCTCAGTTATCCTTTGGGACTATTCTAACAAGTTTATCTTTAGAATTCTCTTGTATGCATTTAGAGCTTTTCGTACTAACCTTGTTTGGTACTTGTCGCATTTAAATCATGGTAGTTGCATTCTTAGTTTGCATTCAATACTAGATTCTTGCACTTGGTTTATAGCTACTTCTCTTTCACACATTGAATGCTTGAGACTAGTTCTTCATAACTAGTTATTGAGTTATTCAATATCATTGCATCTAGCTTGCATCTAGTTTGCATTTGTTTTTTTGTCATTCAATCAAGTGGGATTAATATTGTGTTGGGAGAGCACACCCACAAGCCTCTCTAAGAGAAAATAAACAAGGCTTGGGTACACTTGTTTGGCTCATTGGAGTTTATGGTGGAAAGCTTTTGTGTGATTTCAAGTTTGTAAACATGTTAGATTATAATGAAGTAATTTTTTTGCCTAACGTTTGCATGTCTGAGCTTATTCCTCATAGGTATCTTTTCATTGTATACATTTTAGCACACCCTATGGGACCCATATCCCTAAAATTTAAAACATTTTTCAAACTTTTTTCCATTTTCAGAACCAGTCACGCTTTGTCATCTGCGCATTCACGTAGAGTCATCTCCGACTTAGAATGGTTATTTGCGTAGAATGGTCATCTGCACAGATAGTCGTTTTAAATTGTTTTTTGAGATATTTTGAGTTTTTAGCTCTCATGTTTCTATCAAAACGATAATTTTACAGAGTTAAATGCTGGAAAAAAATTTCAAAAAATTAGTTTAATCACAATTGACTGACTCTAATTTCTAAACTATTGTCTACGCAAGTTGACCATTGTCTCCACATATCATCATTTGCACTTGGGTTTGGTTATTTGTGTTCCTCGAGAATGATATTGTCATGTGTCAGGTATACTTTTTTTTATTTTTTCAATAACTGTCACCTATGCTCTTTGACAGTCGTTTGTGCCTTTTGACTATCGTCTGTGCATTTTTTTATTTGCGCTCTTTGATAGTTGTCTATGCTTTTTTACTGTCATCTGTGCCTATTGACTGTCATCTACGCAGATCATTGTCTGTGACCTAGAACTGTCGTATGTTCTCTATAAAAAAAAAAATTTCAGTTTCCAGTAAGATTTTGTGTTACTAATTCATCTGGTTTTTACAACACCTTGAACCTAAAGATTGAATATTAGAAACTAATGACATTTTGAGTTGCATGACGTTAGTAGAAGACATTGAAAAACATCAAATTACTCACCTTTTTTTCTTGCAGGTTGTCTTAGAGATAAAAACAAATGTTGTGTTTTCCTTAATGTATTTCTTAGGCACCTTAACCAAAGTTCACTTGTAGTTTCTTATTAAGTGATAGGTTAGTATGCTCTTGGCTTTATGAGACAATCAAAAACCTATACTCATTTGATATTTCACTTAGAAAGGAACCTTGGGAAAAAATAATCTATTTGATGTGTTTGGGAAGAAACAACATTGGATAGCAGAGTATGCTCTTTTCTCCTTGTGGAAAAATTAGAAATTTGGACTTCTTTTTTTGCCAATCCATGCTTTCAATTTAATCCTTTAGAGGGTCTATAATAGTGGGAAAAATTAATCACCTTGTGAGAATGACCCAAGTGAGTATAGGCTAAAGCCAAGCCATTCTGACTCACTATAAATAAATCACTTCCTTGAGATTAAAGTATCAAAAGATGAAGACATTTGAGTTTATACTTGGTTCTCTCCTAACACATAGTAGGGCTCTTGAGGTCTCAATCATGTTCACATGACTACTGGTGCTAAGATAATTTGTGGGGCTATATGTCTCAATTGCGCTTGCATGGACACAAAGGATGTATTTGAATGGAGACACTTACTAAGAACCTTAGAATATAAGATACATGGTTCACCCTCGAAAGAGTGATAATCCAAGTGAAAGGAGGATAGTAACCTCCCTAAGACACTCATCATGTTGTGCCTTCATGAGCATTTGGAATTTGGTGAATACAAAATTATTACCCCATTTTGTGGTTAGCAATGGTCATATTCTGATTAGGTCTAGAAGTGTGCCTAATTCAGTGAGCAAGGATTTTCATGCTCTACCAATTCCTTAGGGTAGGAACTGTGCTTAACTGTCTACATTGAAATTTCACCAAGAATGTATGTACCTCAAATACATTACTTTGTATTAGCTTCATTGTCACTACTGCTTGTCTCTTGCAAGGTTTCTTTGTCCCTTGTTAGACTATTTTTAGACATATTATTGTTATTTTTATAGTTTGAGTGCTTGAAAATTGGTTCTTTCCATTGAAAAAATTGACCAAAAATCATACTAGAAAACCCAATTGATCATAATTCATCAAAAAATGCTCTGAAATCAAACTGTCACCTCCGACCTGAGACTATTGTCTGTGCCTGAGAACTATCATCTTTGACTTGGAATGGTCATCTCCACATATTGTTGTCTACGTATGAGAACCATCATCTCTACCTAAAAAATAGTGATCTATTAGACCTCTCAAAAACATCATAAATTTGGCTTCCCAAGAGCTCTTAAAATAATTCATCATGAAACACATATCTACCCTCAACATTCTCTCTATGGGACATGACTAATTTACGAAAGCATAAGAAAGTGAAAATGTGATTTCTCCATGTCCATAGGGAGAAGAAAGAAGCTGATAGAAAATCCAAGGAGTATCAACATATAACCCAATCAATTCAACGGGAAATCAAGGACCTTGAGAAATTCAACATCATCATCTTCAACTACAAAGTTTCTCGTATCATGGCTAAAAATCATGTGAATAACACCTTTATCTATTTTGAGAGATATGACTAGCTGAGCCTCATTATTGACTTTTGAACCTCAATTCAATTCATCATCTTCTTGTCATCACAAAATCATCATTCCTTCTTGGAGAAAGAATCAATCATCTTCAGACTACATTCAAATCAAATCCAATCTCTCATTCCTTCATCCTTATTAGGTTGAAAGATCTTAATAAAAGTATTTCATACCTTCATCTCTAAAAAAAAAAAAAATTCTTGCAAAACATCAGTCTCTCTCAAGTAATCAAATCCATTGATCTTGTCTTATTTTGCTTGGGACCACAAGTTTATCTCCAAGTAGAAGAAGATATTATCCAAATTAATCCCTTGTGTTTGCATCATCATAAGGTCTTGTCTCACCTATGTTTTTATCTCAAAACCTTCAAATCCAATTCAAATCACTCAATCAATCAATCTTAGTCAAATCTAAATCAATATAATCCAGTCCAAAATCAATCAAAATCCAATCAAAAGTCAAATCAAGTCCAAATCCTTTTCTCCTAAGGATCATCACCAATCAACATTCCAAACTTCATACTTCATTTTTCATCTTTCATCATTCATATTTTGGAGGTTACTGTTGTATGGTAGTTACTCGATCCCAAGCTAAAAACATGAGGTGTACGCATTTAAACACTAACCATGATGATGAGAATCCTTTTTCTCATCCCTTCTTTCAAGGCTAGGAAGTACACACTAAGGACATCACCCATTCTTCTAAAGAAAATGATTTGGTGGATCAAGATGAAATACCTACTCAAGTGAATGATTTCCTCAGTGATCCATATAACCTGGAGATACTTGAGAAGGCCATTAGTCAAAATAGTGGAGATATTTTCCTAAACCTTATCAAGAATGGTGTTATGGCACCCGTTGATTTTGATGAATCTATCTGTGTCTGCAATGTCATCAGGACTACATCCACTACAAGCACGGCCACAAATTCAAACACAACACCATCACAAGACCAAGGCAAGGCCACTTCTAGTGGGCCTTCTACATCAATACATGTATCAACTTCACAACCACAATTCCAATTGATGAGCGAAAAACTTCAACAAATTCTTATTATTTTTCTCAACACAACCTGGCATAGAAACACTCATACTAAAACAAACACATCCGATGATGTAGATGCTAATGTTTTGAATATTGGGCACTCATACTATGAAAAAAACATCTCATGATGTAGATGCTAATGTTTTAAATATTGGGCACTCATACTACAAAAAACACATCTCACGAGGAAGATGCTAATGTTTTTAACATTTCCTTCAGCTTTTATCAAGACATACACTCAACCAATGTCTCGAGCTTATCATTATACACCTCCTCCTATAGTTGGTATAACATCCTTAGACTTTTTAGCCTCACAATTTGGAGTGGGACAATCTTTTACACCATCAATCACTAATTGTAACGCTTCTAATTTAGCCCAACAAGTCAAGGAGCTCAAGAATCTTGTGCATAGCCTGCAAAATGGAGGAAAGAAATAATTCTCCTTTGAGGATATATGTCATTAGCTGTTTGACAAATCAATAACCTTGCAACCATTTCCTCTAAATTTTGAGATCCCTAAATTTGAGAAATACAAAGGGCAGACATGCCCTCTCCAAAATCTCAAAGAATTCTATATTGCATGCCAAGAGGTTGTCTACAATGATAATTATCTAAAGAGATTCTTCACTAGGAGTCTTGGCAGTCTTTCTTTAGAGTGGTTCATGCCCTACCTCATAGATCCATATCTACATTCTCTAACCTCATAGAAAAATTTGTTGCACAATATTCTTACAACATCAAACATCAAGCATCATTTACTGATCTATGTAACACCAAGCAAAGGAATGGAGAAACATTTATTATCTTTTTACAAAGATGAAGTTATATTGCAAATCATATGCCTTGGAAGATACCCGATAATCATTTTATCGACATATTTACTAAAAATTTGGTATCTAAAATTTCATTCCAAGTAAAAATGGCTTCTCCCAAGAATTTTGAATCACTTGTTAAGAAAGGGAAGAACATTAAGGATGGAATTTTGCAAAAAGGTTCCATTAAATATTATACCCCTTCCTCTAACAATGAAAAACTAAAATTTTAGAATAAGAACAAAGGAGTCGTCAAGTATGGAGTGACAAATACCAAACATGTCCAAAATGTCCAAGCATCTAATCAGAGCAATCAGAATAATTGCAATAATTATAAAAACAACAACAATAAGAAGAAAAATTCATCACAACAATAATCTCAACAACAACCTCGCAATCAGTCCTATTTGTTTCCTTGTAACAATAACAATAACAATAATACTAGATATTGTCGACAATTCACCTCCCTTGTAGAGTCATGATGTGGTATTTCAATGATTAGTGGAACCAGGGATGATGGGATATCCTAATACTCATTCATTTGATGAAAATCAACCCAAACCCGCTTGGTATAAAGATAATGAATATTGTGATTATCATTACATCAGGGGGCATGGTACCAAGAAATGCATGAAACTGAGACACTTTGTCCAAGACCTTATAGATGATGGAAAAATTGTGGTTGAAGGACAAAATATGTCATCATCAAATGCAAAAATGAAAGTCTACAATGAAATTTTTTCTGAAACATAATCAAAACAACGCATCCAATGTCATTCCATATGATTATTCTACAAACACCATCGCAGGTGAAGATTGAACATGTGGAAGTATAGAACATAATGAGATCTTTGGTTTTGATACAATCTGTGGGCGTATTGAAGAACTAGAAAACCATATAAACACTATGACACTCAAAGGCACAAATTGCAATGCTACCACCCAAAGACCACTATTCACTGTTCAAGATGCTAACAATCCATCAAATTCTGCAAATCCACCGGTCGCACCATCTACAACTACTTGACCTAGTTTGTGCTATGATTTATTGGCCCAATTAGGAAAGACACCTGCACAGGTATCTATATTTGAGATTCTTCACACATCCCCCATCCATAAAGAAGTTCTCAAAAATGCCCTTAATGTGTCATGTGTTCCTGAAAACATTAATGCTTCCCAGTTCCAAGATATGATGTAAATACAAGAGTCACAATAAAGGCCTATGATGATAGAGAAAGGGAGAGAAAAGGTTTGATAATGCTCCCTCTGTGGGTGGGCTCATCTCTAATTGAAATAGTTTTTCATGTGCTTGACCTTGATTTTCTATATAATATCTTGTTGGGATGACCATGGATACACTCAATCGAAGGTGTACCTTATACATATCATTAATGTTTAAAATTCCCACATGATGGCAGAGAAATAACTATCCCTGGAGATCTTGAGCCCTTTCAATATTGCAAAAGATTGGAGGGTAAACAAGCCAATTACTACCCTTTAAATGAATTTGGTCGACCAATTGAAAAGAAGAATCCCATCCCATATGAAATTCAAAAATCTTCCTCTAAGAGTGCTGAAGAGACATCAAAAATCTCATTAGATCAGTCAAAGGGAAAGGAGAAATTTGTTGAAGATGAGATTCCTGAGTCTGAGAAGAAAACAACATTCATAGATCAAGGCATGGGAGAATATAAGTTTGAAAGTTTTATGTACATTGGAAAACTCCCCTTATCTCCAAAATCTTACAGAGAACCTTCCCAATTAACTCCCTTGGGAGGAAAGGACATCAGGAAATGAAAAAGACTACTTTTGAACACTGGGGATCTTTATCAGATGAACACATGGAATCTAATGTCCTAGATTGGCTTTACAAGGAAGAAGAAGAGAAACCAGTAACCTTTCCCAATCACGAGTATATAAAATCCACTCCCATTGTTGAAAGCATAGGATATCATGGTACTGGTCTTGGAACAAAAGAAAAAGGAATAAATATACTCATTACAACAAAATATTATCCTCGTGGTAAAGGATTGGGTTCCTTAGAACCTAAGACAAACTTTGCTAAGCACTATTGCTTAGTCAAATCTGATTCAAACACCAAAGAGGAGTTCTTTGAAGTGCCTTTCCAATACATTGAAGATTACCTTGATGAATATGTACATGTCCTTATAATCACAAAAGTTGACCTTTCATCCCCTAGCCTTCCCCTTAAAAACCCTGAACTAATCGATTGGGATCAACAAGATTCATTACCATCCTTGGACATATGCAATTGGGATGAGGCATTGTTAGCATTCTTTGGACTTAAGAATCTCTAAGAATACAAGCATCGGATCCAATATAATGAGAAAGCCTACTTTGGTAGCCAGGTCAACACTCTTAGTCATAAAAATGAAAATGAAAATAAAAATGAAAAAGACAATAAAACATCCCCTGTGAAAATATCTCGCAGACACCTTTGAATGAAGAAAAATATAAAATAAAGGACGTGTCCTCTAGTGAAAACCTTTCTGAGGCACTGGAGGATGGAGATGTTGACCTTCCATTTATATATTTACAACCAGAAAAATACTTCATCCTGATAGAAGACAGTAATAGTCAACCTTGGTACAGAAGAAGATCCAAAAGTTACATATATATCAACATCGCTCAATGATCAAGAAGAGACAACTATGATTGAATTCCTCAAGAAACAAAAAAATAATTTTTCTTGGACTTACAAAGATATGCCCAGATTGGATATAGATTTAGTAGTACATCATCTTGCAATTGATCCAAAGGTGAAAGCCGTTAAGCAGAAGTTACGCAAGATACATCCACAAGTTTACTTGTTAGTCAAAGCTGAGCTTCAAAAAATGATTGAGGTCGAGATCATCAAACTGATTTATTATCCTAAATGGGTCTCTAACTGGTGTAGGAGCACCTAAGTTTAGAAACATTTCTAGGATAGAAATATTTTCAGGTTTGTAAGGTGTTTTGATCCACCATTTTTGTAATGACTAAGGTCAATTGGTGATCAAACACCATAGTTGCTAGTTAGTTGTTTCCTAGATTAAGTGTGTGTTGAGGTAGTTTTTAAACCTCTGAAAATGTAACAAAGCCCTAGCAATCAAATATTGTTGATCTTTAGGTAAGCGATGTTGGTGCTTAGGAATGTTCATCGGTAATGTCTCTTGGGAATGCTCATCGGTAACTTCCCTCAGGTATGTCCGTCGGTTATGTTTCTCAGTGATGTTGCCCGGTGTCGATGTTTATTTTCGGGTTTTTGTTCTAACACTTGGTGTTGAAGTTTCTATGTTCATTTACGATATTTCCATTGCTTGGAGAAGTCAATGCTAGTGCTCAGTAATGTTGGTTAATGACCCAGGAAGTGCAGGATGTGACGTTTGTGACCAACTGGGTCAACTACAACAACTCTCTACATGTCATTTTTTCTTGTAATGAATAGGGACACCTATTCCAATAATGGAAGGGTCATTTATGGCTTGATTTGGCCATCTGTGCAAGGTGGTTGAAGTTTTCAAGGAGCACGAGATATTTTGGAGATATTTCAAGGGTTAGGTATATAGCTGAAAGCTTTTGTAAATTAGAGAGAGTAGAAGAGAGAGATACGGATTGTAAGAACAGAAGAATATTGTACGTGTAATAGATTTTTAGAGAGTATTTGTGATTCCTTCTATAATATTTTATGTGTTCTATTTTTTATCTATTTAAATTGATCGAAGAGGTTAAACCCGTCAGTTTAACCTGGAGAATGAATCTTTCCTAATGGATTCTATAGCATGAATTAGTAGCTTTATGGTGTAAACCAGGTCTAGAGTACTTGAGGTGAAGATCTTAGTCACTTCCTCAAGATAGGGTTGGATAATACCCTAAAAGGTTCATTGAGAGACCTTGGATCAGAGTTAGGCTGGCTCTTGGTTACAACTAGACCTAGAGATTACATCATATTGGTATCAGAGCAAGTTAGAGAATTGGGCTTCTGTTGTTTGGGTGTGATTTTCAAAAGAGTCTATAAATTCGTCCAACATGGTGTCCAATGTAGAAATGGCAAGAGATGTTGGATAATAGAGAGAGGAGAATAGACTCCTGAAGGAAAAGTTAGCCAAAATGGCATGCAAGTTAGAAGAAGTACAACTTCAAACTACAACAGTTAGTGAACTGATGAGAGAAGCCAATGAGAAGGGTAAACAAGTGGTTGAGGAGGACATGATCCCAGAGCCAAACCTTGTGCTTCAAGAAGAACTATTCTTGAAAGCATTGAAGGCAATGAGTGGTAAGTCCTTAGAAGGTGTGCCTCTATTTAGTGGAAAAATGGATCCATAATTAATCATGGAATGGATAGAAGGTCTTGAAAATCACTTTGATTGTGATAGTGTGACTGAAGCTCAGAAAGTTAGAATAGCCAAGACAAGATTGAGAGGGACTGCTCTCACTTGGTGGAAATTTGTCCAAGATGAAAGGGCAAAAGAAGGAAAGAACCCCATAACTAGTTGGAAAGGTATGGTGGCAAAGATGAAGGAAACTTACCTTCCTGATGATTATGAAGTGCAACTGCATAAGAAAAGGCATAATCTAAGGTAGAAAGACTTAGAATTCAGTGCCTATATGGAATAATTCCATAAGCTATGCTTGAGATCCCATGTGGTGGAAGAAGAAAGATTAAAAGTGGCAAGATACCAGAATGGCCTCAAATGGAGTATTCAGGAAGAGACCAGTCTCTTAAACCCCAAGACTATACATCAATGCTATCAACTAGCTCTCAAGGTAGAAGAAGTTCAAGAAGAAATAAGATTCAAACATCAGAGGCAAAGGAAGAGACAATATAGGTCATAGAGGAGGATATGGAGGAAGAAATTATGAAGCTAAAAATTAGAGTGAGACCAAACTCATAAAGAACCAAGGAGAACCCAGTAACACTAGAGGTGGTTACAACTGAGGAAGAGGTTCAAATAATAGTTGAAGAGGAATAACTGATAGCCAAGGAAGATGATCTTATTTCTCTTCGATGAAATGCTACAACCATCAATAGTTTGGGCATCCTACATATCGGTGTCCTACAAAGAGTTCTACTTCACAAGAAGGAGAGAAAATGTCTAACTATGTGCAAGAAGAGTCTTCTAGCAACAAGACTACAGAAGTCCCTGTAGGGTCAGAAATGGGAAAGAATTTGATGTTTTGGAGGACACTCCTCAAAGAACCGATCAAAGAAGAGCCAAGCCAAAGAAGATATTTGTTTCAATTCAACTGCAAGGTACTTGGTAAGGTCTATAAAGTTATCATAAATTCAGGTTCTACTGATAATATATTTTCCTTAGAAGCTATTGAGAATTTAAAATTGACAAGGATACCTCACACTAATCCTTATAGAGTTACTTGGTTGAATAAAGATCAACATGTAATAATCAATGAGAAAGCTTGGGTAGAATTTTCCATAGGGAAGTATAAGGATAGAGTTTTGTGTGATATCCTACCCATGGATGCATGTCATATGCTATTAGGTAGACCTTGGCAATTTGACCAAGATGCAGCACATGATGGAGTTCACAACTCCTATTCCTTCAAGAAGGATGGAATAAATTTTAGGGTACAATAAATCTTGGAAGATGAGAAAGAAAAGAAAAGAGGTCCCAACCTCTTGTTGGTCGGTGAGAAATAATTCTTAAAGAAATTAGAACAAGATGGAGTAGGCTTTTCTTTGGTTTTAAAACCAAAAGGTGAAAAGGGAAATGAGAAGGAAGAGTTGTCATAAGAGATCCAAAGGTTGTTAACTCAATACCAAGCCATAGTTAGTGATGGTAAACTAGTTATCCTACCACCTGAGATACCTATTAGTCATCAGATTGACTTTATCCCAGGAACCTCACTTCCAAACAAAGCTGCTTATAAGATGACCCCACAGGAGAATGTAGAGATTTCTAACCAATTCCAAGAACTATTTAATCAAGGGTTGATCAGAGAAAACATAAGTCCTTGTGTTGTTCCTATAGTACTAGCCCCAAAGAAAGATGGTACTTGGAGGTTGTGTACCAATTCCAGGGCCATAAACATGATAACTATCTGGTATAGGTTCCCTATACCAAGGATAGAGATTTGATGGATTGTCTTGGTGGAGCTAGATATTACTCCAAGATAGATCTTAAGAGTGGATATCATCAGATCATAATTAAAGGGGGAGATGAGTGGAAGACTACTTTTAAGACCACCAAAGGACTGTATGAATGGCTAGTTATGCCTTTCGGGTTGTCAAATGCCCCAAGCACATTTATGAGATTGATGAATGATGTTTTGAAGGACTTCATCAGAAAATGGGTTGTAGTGTACTTATATGACATCCTGGTGTTTAGAAAAACAAAAGAGGGTCATCTTAAACATCTGTAATTGGTAAAGCAAAGATTGCATGAAGAAAATTTGACAATCAACTTAGAGAAGAGTGAGTTCATGAAGCAAGAGTTGGTGTATTTAGGTTTTTTTTTTAATCTCAGAGGGTGACTTGAAAATAAACATCAGCAAGGTGGAAGAAATTCTAAATTGGCCTACACCAAAGTTAGCAACTAAAGTTAGGATTTTCCATGGTTTAGCAAAGTTTTACCAAAAGTTCATTAAATAGTTCAGTGAAATCAGTACACATATTTTAGATACCATCAAAGGAGGTATGAAATCCAAGTTCCAACAGAATGAGTAGGCTGATGAAGGATTTGAGAATCTAAAGAAGAGAATAGTGACTCAACCGATATTGACACTTCCTAGTTTTAACAAATTTCTTACGGTGGAGTGTGATGCTAGTAATATTGTTGTCAGTGCAATCTTGAGTCAAGAAGGAAATCTAGTAGCTTTTCATAGTGAGAAACTCAGTGATGCAAAGAATAATTATTCCTCATATGATTTGGAATTATATACATTAGTGCAAGCACTAAGGAAATGGAGACATTATCTCCTTCCCAAAGAATTTGTAGTCTTTACCAACAATCAGGCTTTGAGTTTTCTAAGTTCGCAGGATAAACTAAGCCATAAGCATATGAAATGGGTGGAGTACATCTAAGCCTACACCTTCACTATAAAGCATAAGAAGGGAGTGTAGAAAAAAGTAGTAGATGCATTAAGTATAAGGTTACTCACAGTGCAAGAAGTTTAGCTAAGCAGTATTGACATTGAAAGCTTCAAAGCTTTATATCCAGTAGATGAAGATTTTGCAGCAGCCTACAAGATATGTCAAGAGTATCAAGATCATTTTCATAGTGAGTATTCATAATATACTTTTCAAGAAGGTCTTCTATTTAAGGGAGGAAAAATTTGAGTACCAAGAGGTTCCATGAGAGAGAACCTAGTACAAGAAAAGCATAATGGTTCCTTAAGTGGACATTTTGGGTTAAATAAGACTCTAGAGCTGGTCAAACGATATTATTATTGGCTAAGAATGAATCGAGATGTCCAAAGGTATGTAGAGACTTGTATGATCTGTCAGAAGGAAAAAGAGACTTCATCCAATGCAGGATTGTATCAGCCCCTTCCTATCCCAAATAGACCATGGGAATGACTTAGTATGGATTTTGTAGTTGGACTACCGAAGACCAAGCAAGGAATGGACAACATCTTTGTGATTGTTGATAGGCTCAGAAAGATGGATCATTTTGTGCCATGCAAGACCACACATGATGCATGTTACATAGTAAATTTATTCTTTCAAGAAGCAGTAAGGATACATAGATTACCTTTGAGTATTGTATCAGACCGAGACTCCAATTTTAAGAGTCATTTTTGGAAAACTTTGTGGTAGAAGATTGGTACAAATCTTTCTTTTAGCTCGACATGTCATCCATAGACTAATGGTCAGATCAAAGTGGTGAACCAAAGCCTAGAAAATCTTTTGAGATGCCTTACCAAGGAGTATGGACAGTCATGAGATCAGTTACTTACTCAAGCAAAATTTGCATACAATGATACAGTCAACGGATCCACTGGAAAGATCCCTTTTGAAATAGTATATGGGATTCATCCTAGGGGTATATGTGAATTAAGGGATCTTGGAAGCACTACAGACAAGAGTGGGTATGCTAAAGATTTTTCTCAATCCATGAAGTAGGTCCATGACTCAGTTAAAGAGGCACTAATAGAGAGTACAACTCACACCAAACAAAAGGTGGATGCAAGAGGAAAAGATATTCAATTTGTAGTTGGAGATATGATCATGGTGCACCTTAATAAAGCAAGGTTACAGAAAGGAGTTCTGACTAAACTTCAGATGAGGAAGATAGGCCCTTGCTCAATATTTGAAAAATATGGGTTTAACGCTTATAAAGTTAATCTTCCTACAGACATAGGATTATCTCCTATTTTTAATGTGGCTGATTTGGTATCCTATAGAGGACCAATTCTCGAAGGAGATTTTGATCTCATAGCAGATACCAAGGATCTCAAAGCACTCAAACTTCTTGTTACACCGAAACTACAGACTGAAGAGATTCTGAATTCAAGAGTTGCCAAGCAGACTAGACGACAAAACTATATGGAACATCTTGTCAAATGGTGAGGATAGGTTGATTCTGAGTCTACATGGGTACAGGAAATTGATTTCAAGAAATTAGGCATCAATCCTGACTTACTCCAATCGCCTGGAAGTTGATTTCTTTTTTTTTGGGGAGTATGGTGCAAGAGAACTTAAGTTTATAAACATTTCTAGGATAGAAAACTTTTTGGGTTTGTAAGGTGTTTTGATCCACCATTTTTGTAATGACTAAGGTCAATCAGTGATCAAACACCATAATTTCTAGTTTGTTGTTTCCTAGCTTAAGTGTGTGTTGTGGTAGTTTTTAAACCTCTAAAAATGCAACAAAGCCCTAGCAACCGAAGAATGTTGATCTGCAGATAAGCGATGTTGGTACTTGGAAATGTTTTTCGGTAATATCTCATGGGAATTCCCATCGGTAACTTCCCTTGGGTATGTTTGTCAGTCACGTTTCTCGGTGATGTTTCCCGGTGTCGATGTTTGTTTTTGGGTTTTTTTTCTGACACTCGGTGCTAAAGTTTCTATGTTCACTGATGATATTTTTGTTGCTCGGAGAAGTCAATGCTCGTGCTCGGTAATGTTGGCCAATGACCCAAGAAACATAGGATGTGACGTTTGTGACCAGCTGGGTCAACTGCAATGTCTCTCTACGTGTCATTTTTTATTGGAATGAATAGGGACACCTATTCCAGTAATGGATGGGTCATTTATGGCTCGATCAGGCCGCTCATTCAAGGTGGTTGAAGTTGTCAAGGAGCATGAGATATTTTAGAGATATTTTGAGGGTTAGATATATAGTTGAAAGCTTTTCTAAATTAGAGAGAGTAGAAGAGAGCGATAGGGATTGTAAGAATAGAATAATATTGTACATGTAATAGATTTTTAGAGAGCATTTGTGATTCCTTTTGTAATCTGTTATGTGTTCTATGTTTGATCTATTTAAATTGATCGAAGAGGTTAAAACCGTTAGTTTATCTTGGAGAATGAATCTTTCCTAATGGATTCTATAGCATGAATTAGTAGCTTTACACTGTAAACCAGGTCTAGAGCACTTGAGGTGAAGATCTTAGTGACTTCCTCAAGATAGGGTTGGATAATACCCTAAAAGGTCCATTGATAGACCTTGAAGTAGAGTCAAGATGGCTCTCGGTTACAACTAGACCTTGAAGAAATTAGAGTTAAGAGATTTGATCAGTGACAAGGAGATAATACACAGTCGCTAGGTTGCCAAATATGAAAAGTGATAGTAAATGGCAATTGCTGACATGACAATATGGAGATTTATCAACTAATAGGAATGAAGAGGATTAATGACTATGTGAAAAAGGTAGCTGAGATGTCTGATAAAGAGCCAATCATATCAAAATATGACTCTGTTAGAATTTTATAATGGTTTTTTCTAAATTGTACTCATTTGAATTTGATTTCCTGTCACATTCATGAGCTACGGCTAGGATTTCAATTAATACCACAACATGTAAACTTGAAGGTAGAATTGATTGATTCTTCAATGATGAGCTAAGTAATTGTAAAATTACCATAAAGGGATGATCTTGGGTTTATTTTCATTCATCATGCATCCAGAAATTTAGAGCGGAAAATTTGCTAGGTTTTCTGTGTCTAAGAAGAAAGAATTGTTAATTCAGTAAAAATTTTATCAATTTCAGGGTGATTATTCAGTTTTCAGAATTCTTGAATTGTCTTCAGTGCACAGAGAAGGGTAAGGTGTCCTTGGAGAAGATTTTTTCCAATATCGGTGAAAAGGAAGTGGAGAGCATAACAAAAAGAGTAAAGCAGTTAGTGTGGCATCTACCAGTGGGAAGAGTAATGATGTGGATGAAGATGCTAAGGGAAAGAGGAATTTCTCTAATGAGTTTTTGAAACTACTACCTGGATCGACACAAAACAAGATGGAAAATGCCAACATATTGGCAGATGAGTACTGCAATATCAGAGATGCCCAGACACCAGGGTCTACAGGATTTTCTCTTTACAATTACTTTTATAAGAATGTTGATAAGGCCATACCAATATCAAACCCTTGGACTAGTGGTTTGGCTAGGTTAATTGTTCCTGATGTTTTCGTAGATGTAGACTTGTTTCTCGGTCTAGCAAACCACTATGACTCCTTGTCAAGGACAATTAAAAAGAGTGATGGTACTGCATTGTTAATTCTAAATAGGAATTCTTTTATGCAAGCGTTCGGCTTATATAGTACTATGTCTACTCAAATTAACCTCACAAAGCAGGAGGAAAGATACAGGTTACAGCCTGGGATTGCTAGGAATCAATTACAGAAACATATCCTTAAAGAGGTCAGAAATCATATTGTCCCTTTACTAGGAACTGCACCTTATTATTTCAAGGATTTACATTTTTATATCAAATACATTGCATATGATTTATGTAAGGTGCTGGGTAGGGATGTGTGGTACCCACTCATGTTTTTCTTTTAGTTTGCGATGTCGTACTCTTTTAGGCATTAGTTTCAGTTGATTGGCCGAATTCTCTTAGGCTACTTTCATGAGAGCTATTATTCTTTCAGTTGTTGGTGACTATTTGTTTATGATGTTATGGTTATTATCAGGATGTGATGATTTATGTTTCGATTATATTGTACTTACCCCATACTTGCATGTGTATGGTTATAATGTTTATGTATCTATTTGCATGTTGTTATGGTAGAGGACGGAGACGTAGTTACTTGCTTCGGTGAGATCCACACATTTGATCGATCCCTATCATTGATTGTGATATTATGTTATGTATGTACATGCGTGTTCTTTGATGACAGGATTGCAGGTACAAGGCATCATCTTCCCTGAATTGGCAGGAGTGAGCGTGCCCATAAATATTCATCTCAATGGTAAAGAGGGGAGGTAACATACAGGTCCAAAACCCTAACCTAAGCCTAATCGTCCTAATGTAGGATGAG
>MU226532.1:945559-967574 GCA_018584345.1 Thuja plicata
AGTGCATACTTCATTGTATGTTTGTAAATCCTCTAACAAGGTGGACCTAGCAGTCCAAATTGCTTTTAACAGGGCAGATCATCAAAAGTGATCATTGTAAGCCTTAACCGGCCAACTTTATACTGCAGTACCAAANTTTTGTGGGTACCATCCCCACCCCAGTTTTACTTTCTATTTGGAAGGTTTCTGGGTTACCAATCTTTGTGTTATGTGTTATGAATGATTACATTTTCATGGTTGCAGTAGATTAGATGAATGAATGGTTAAAGAATATAAAAGTGCAGAAATACTTTAAAGTTCTAAGTGTTACTGATTCACCCCTCCCCTCTCAGTAACTCTGTTAGTCCTGAATATTTCCAACACTTGGTTAGACATCTCATGATAAAACTTACATGAGAAAGGAGAGAAAAAAGGATAGAGTAAGTGCTCTTGTTCCTGGTAACAGAGTATATGATCATAAATTGAGAAAGGAAATCAGAAAAGGAAAGAAAATGCAGCAAGAGGTAGAAGAAAACATAGAGTTTCCCCTTAGAACATGTATAGATGAGAGATTGATCCATCAACAACAGTTCTTGGAAGATGATGATTTCATTAAAACTGATGAATTCAAAGATTTCCTTAGATGGTGAAAGAAGGAAGAGATCAGAGAGCAATTGACAATAGCTGGTGAAGAAGCAGTGACAAATGAGGCTCTCTTAGCTCTTAAAACATATGATCCTGAGACTGAAGACATCACTCCTGAGGAAGCTAGAGAATTAGTGTTGGAAAGTGGCATGTTTCTTGCTGAAGGCTAGGATTTAGCTTCAGCATTTATAATAAATCAAATAAGAAAGCAATCAGATTTAAAGATGACCATTGAGATCCAAATGGGTGATATGATTAAAGGATTTGGATATAGTCCAAATTCCTAAGCATTTTCCATGTGGAGTCTATGTCCTAAAGACCAGAAGCCTCAATTGTTGAATATTCAAGAGAGCATGGTAGGAAACCAAATGGTATGGACGGTTCAAAACACAAGTGATCTGGAGATTTCTCAAATAATTACACACTGGGCACATTTGAATGAAGACAAGACAAAACAATTGTCTGAGAAATGTGGTGTCCTGATAGAGGAAGCTAGTGCCCTGGCTAAGGATAGAGAATTGTGTCACATCAAGATTCATCAGCAAGATAAGGTAATTTCTGAATTGACTAAGCAATTGATGGAAAATCCAGAAGTGGTATATGTACCCTCAGAGTATCCCCCACAAATAGAAGAAAAGGTTGAAATAGGGGAAGAAGTAAAAATAGATGATATGGCTAAGAAAGATAATGAGATTGCCATAAATGCATTGTTGAATATACTTCAACATAGGATTGATATCTTAAAAGATAAAACTGATATAATCCTAAATGCATATAATAAGTTACCTACTTTACATGTTGAGGTGACAGGGTACATCTCCATTTTGACTCCTTTTTTCACAGCATGGTCTTCCAGGATACAACTATTTGAGAGATTGGCTTCTTTACAACCACATAGGCCAGATCTACTAGAGATTGTGATAGAGGTAGAGGATGAGATCAAGAAAATAAATGTGACTTTACCTTTCTTTAAAGGTAAATTAAATCAGATAGAGGTAAAGATGAGCCTATTTGGATCGAGTTTCAATAGATTTGATCCTCCACTAAAGGGAGAAGATGACCAAATTAAGGCCTTGGAGGCCTGGAGAAATGAATTTAATAGTAGACTACCTAGTAAAGAGGCATTTATTACAGAAACTGATCTTGATATGGAAGGTTTCAATAAGATTTTGGATGAGGCTTTTAAAGCAGAGACTGACATTAATAAATTCTTAGTTGATGTCAAAGGCATAACTGATGTCAGATGGGAAAGGCAGAAAGCACAACTGCAGATTATTCAAAGCTTCAATTGGCTTGCAGAGGAGGATGTGACAACATGGGATTTGAAGAGAAAGCTGAAGAAAAAGAATCTTGTTGAAATAGAAGAAGAGGTCTTGGATGAAGAAAAAAAAGGAACACTTGGCACCTGATCATTGAGCACAAGGAGGTTAGTAATCATAAAAGACAAGTGTAGGTTAGCCTGAAATGGTGGTCACTTTGTCTCAATACAAATATCAGATACTATCCTGAACACTATCAGACAAAGGTGCCAGGATTCATGTGAAGACAAAAGAAGATCAGATTTCATCCCTTATTCTTGTCTTCCCACCACTTGAACATTCTTATTTTTTGTCTTTTCTATGTTTTTAAGGTTAGGTTCCTTAAACCATCTGAAGCTTGTTGCATCATTTCCTTAAGGATTCTGAGATGGTTTAAGACCTATATATAGATCAAATGTAATAGTTTTGAAGAGAGATGAAATATATTGGCAAGCTAGACTTCTAGATTTCAGTCTGTGTTTTTTGAGCTTTTAGCCTTGATATGTACTGAAGTAGAAATTTATGAATAAAATATAGTACAGTTTTATTCTATATTTTTATTGCCTCTTTATTTATTGTATGTAGTCTTTTATGTTTAATTTGTAAGGCATGTTAAACATATTGGCTATAAGGTAGCTATCTAGTTATTTGCAAGTTTCTTCTAAGGGGGGAATTAAACTTTGTGAGTAATTTCAGAGAGTACAACAGTAATTGAGGATTTGATATAACATTGTGGGAGTGACAGGGTAATTTTTAAGACACTTTACCTAAGCTGTATGTAGGTTGTAAGGCATCCTATAGTATTCTTATTTGTTTATCTCTGTGGATTTATATATTTTGACTCTATAGCCCAAGGATAGGCACTGGTCTAGAACTATTTTGGTGATCCATCATCATCCAAAATATTTAAAACTATTCAAAATCAATTACCTTCAGAGCATATATTTAAAATCAATTGTACTCACAGAGATTACAGTTGGAGTTTGTTGATTTCTTAAAGAGAAAATCAAATAGGTTATTCCTCCTAAATTCATAAGAATTGTAAAAGGAAAGAAAGATGAAATTTCTTATTATGTTGTTGTCTATCATCATTAAGATAATGATTTGGATTGTTAATCTCTTCCTCAGAATAATCATAGTTATTTGCATTGTCATCTATATATCCATATAGGACCAGAGCATTCAGCACGTAAGCAAAATCCACTCTAAAGATACTGTCAAGTCAGTAATCAATCATAGGTAAAACTTGCCTGAGTCAGTGGATCTCAAAAAAGGAGGTGATAATAGGTATCCACAGTGTTATCAAATACCTCATAAATTAGTATTTTCTCTTGCTTGAGTCAGAGTATCAAAGGCATTGGGAGTCATAGAGTTATTAAAGTATTCAAGCATTATAGAGGCCCTAGAAGAAAAAACCCTAACAAATTGGTGACTCTACTGGGGACTTCAAGTGATTACAAATCATACCAGTTATAGTTTTCAAGATTTTATTTTGTTAAGTATTCATTCATTCCTAAATATTGTTTGCTAGCGACTCTAAGGAAAATCTCTAAGATTAGTACAAATTTAGTAAATATCTTTCAGAATGAATACTAGGTAAAGAATGAAAAATAATCCAAAGAAGGTTTTAGTTGGTGGAATCCCATCATCCTCAAGGATGGAAATTTCCTGGAGGAAGAAGAGAAACCAATTTAGCATTGATGAAACTCCTTCAAGAGGTAAAGAAAGTAATACTAGGAGAGAGGTGAACAGCAATCAGCCTTCTCATGACGGAAATACTTCAGAATATGAAGAAGCTGTGGAGAGAGTATTAGAAACACCTACTGTTACTTCTACTTCTAGTGAAAGAGAAGAAACAAATACATCTAGTTCAGATTCTGAAGAAGCTCCCTCTGATGAGCTTACAAATGAAGAAAGACTTATCATGAAACAACTTGCCCTTATTCAACAAATGAAAAGGGAGAGAGAACAGAGAAAGAAAAAAAATGAGCATAAGGATGTTGATAAGAGTAAAAGAAGATCCTTATGACATCAAAATATAAAAGGTACAGAGAGGTCTCAAAAGGACCAAGAAATACCACTTACTTATAAAGCTTCTAGTTTATAGAAGGACAAAGGTAAGCAAAAAATGACTGAATATGGAAATCAAGAACCTAGGTTTCAGAAGCCTTTAATAGAGCAAATGTCCAAGTTGGATATTGATTTGGAGAAATTAAGAATTGAAAAGGAGACCATGGAGAAAATGTTAGAAAAGGCACAAAAGGAAGCTGCAACAATTCAAATGAAGAAGAAACTAGATTTTTTGCATTCTTCTAAGTATTCTCATGCTGGGACAGAGAATACAACAGCTTCTAAAGCAAAAGCCACTTCTTTTAAAGAGAATGATAGTTTTCAAAGAAAACCATTGAATACTGAAAGGTATAAATAGTTTAACTTCATTAGTATCCCTGGATATCCTAATGCATTCCCTAAAGATGTGGGTGATATAGGAAAAAAGATCCCAAAGTTCGTAGGTAACAATGTTATTTCTTGTGAAATACATTTAAGAAAGTTCACTGATTTTGTTGATGATTTAAATATCACTCATGAGGATGTGTTAATGAAATTATTTGCTCAGTCTCTAGTAGAAGACGCTAGAGAATGGTTTAGGAGCCTTTCTAATGGATCTATCGCTTCCATGGATGAGTTAATTGAATTATTTAAGGATCAGTATGGAGATAAAACCAATAAAGGATTTTTGTTGAATGAATTCAACAACATCAAAAAGAATTACAATGAAGAGGTCACTGAATTTAATACCAGATTTCAAAGAGCTATGCACAAGTTATTTTAGAAGATAAGGCTAGATGAAGAGGTATGTTTAGCAACTTGTTTGAATGCCTTTGATTCTAAAATGGGATATGCTCTTAGGGATAAAAACCCTAGAACTCTTACTGATTCTTATAAGATAGCAGTGAATATTGAAATGAATAGAAGAGTGTCTAGTAAATTAAATAGGAGAGATGACTCAAGATTTAGTAGGAGCAACCTAAAAGAACCAGAGTATAAGGAATATAGGTCTCCATAGAACAATAGGCCTTCTTACAATAATACATATAATCCTCAAAATAGAATGCAAAACCATCCTTATGGAACTCAGTTTAAGGATGTGAAGCCTATTATCCCACCTATAAAGGAGAAGATAGACAACAGAACTCCGGACCCTCTACATAAGAATGTTGTCCATTTCTGTAATGATGATCCCTTGTGTGAAGCTTGTGAAGCCCCACATAACCCTGGTTTTTGTATTGTTTCCTTAGATTTAAGAGTAAATGAAGAACAAGGAAATGATGAGGGTGAACAATGTGATCATAGTATGACAAATACTTATTCATGTCATGATATAGATTCGGATAGTGAAACTAAAAATCATGATTCTTGTAGTTCACAAAGAAGGGTAGAAAGGCATCATCAACAGATTTTATTAGATAGTGAAGCAGAGGAAACTGATGACCATATAAGATGTTATGCTCAAAACAATCAAGATTTTCCACTTATTAGAAAAGCTTCAGATGAAGAGAAAGCTAGGATTACTATAGATTTAGTAAACAAGGCTAGAAGTAACTACCATTTAAGAAATAGAGGAGTGGGTGGTACTGGTAGTCAGCTATCAGGTGTCTTTATAAAAGAAAATAAAGTGGACACCAAATATATACAAAAAAAGGAAGGACTTGGGGAAAATAACAATAAGCATAAGGTCAAAATCATTACAAAAGCCTTAGAACCAAATGTTATACAAGAAGGAGAATTAAAAAAGCAAGAAACAGGTACTCCTATTCTTAAAATAGAAAGAAAAAAGTTAAAAGAACCAACTCTGAATGTACATATTGAGGAAAGTGACATTACTGTTGACAAATCAAAGTCCTCAGACGTGAAATATACTCTAGTAGACATGGGTCACTGTTTGTCCTAAATGACAGTAAAGGTGCCATTTCTAGAAATGATGAGAATTAAAGAACACAAGGAAAAGGTATTGGCATTATTAAACAGTGTGCCCATAATAAAAGTCCAAAGTCCAGAGAATGTTGGCAAGAAACCAATTAACAAAGGGAAGGAAGTTGAAGTATTAACATCTGAGATTCCTCAAATTTTTTTGAATACAAATTCTTCCCCAAAAGTTGTTGACCCATTTTTTCTTTCACTAATAATTAATGGAAAGATGCTAAAAAATTGTATGATTGATTCAGGAGCATCTAATCCTATTATGCTAGTGGAAATCATGAGGTCTATGAGATTACAGGTTGATACTCCTCATGGGAGATGTCAAGAAATGGACTCTAGAGAAGTCCCTGTGATTGGTACCATTAAGGCTATGCCTTATAAATTAGCCATATGTCCTGATGTGGTAATGACTATGAATGTTCTTATTGTTGATATACCACCACATTATGGCATGCTGCTATCAAGAAAGTGGAGTGCTTCAATGGGAGGCAGTATACAAAGTGATTTATCATATGCTACCTTTAACATTGCTAGAGGTAATGTTAAGGTGTCAAGGGAGGGTAGAACTCCACACATGATAGAAATATTTGAAGACACTAACATTAATTGTTGCATTTATATGGATATGGAAAATTTTAGGATATAAAAGAGTGAACTTTATTACCAGAATGAAGAGGTTGATCCTCTAAATAAAGAGTTTATTATACAAGGTGATGGATTGTGGAAAATGTATTTTGATGGGGCTTGCTCAAAAGAAGGATCAGGGGCAAGTGTACTATTGGTATCTCCATCAGGTACAATTTTTAAGTATTTCTTTTTATTAGCCTTACAATGTACAAATAATACTGCAGAATATGAGGCTTTGTTTTTAGGACTTGAAATTGCCATCAAACATGGGATTAAATGTTTAAAGGTTTATGGTGATTCTGACTTGGTGGTAGCTCAAGTTAGATCCAAATATATAGTAAAAAATGATAGATTAAAAATGTATAAGTATGCTATTTGGGATCAAATTGAAATGTTTGATGCCTTTGATATAAGCTGGATAGAAAGGTCAAAGAATATAATGGCTGATTTTTTAGCAAATGTTGCTCTAAAAACTGATGATTTGACCTTACATGGGGTGTCAATACTGGAAGTCAAGACAAGACCAGTTGTTCCAGATAACATTTACAACTGGAAAGTTTTTCAGGATGACCAAGATATTCTGAGATTTATGCAATGTCTAGACCATTATGAGAACCAGAGTATACATTGTAATACTTTTCTAGAAAGCAATGATGGAAAAGACTATATTTTGGGAAATGAGGTTGTCCAATTGAGTTCTAATCAAATTCCTAGGGGTCTGGTTGAGCTCGAAGCATTGTTTAGTAGTCAACATAATGATTCAACAAAATTAAGCAATGCCAAGGTTGAGGATTTGGAGGAAATAAATTTAGGATCTAGAAATAGTCCTCAAGTTGTTTATATTGGAAAAGGTTTAGACTCTCATATAAGGAAAAATTTGATCAAACTATTAAGAAAATATAAACATGTCTTTGCTTGGTCATATGAGGATTTGAAAGCCATAGAGAGGATCTTTTTCAACATGAAATCCCACTAAATTTAGATGTGAAACCATTTAGGCAAAAACAGAGGCCTATTAACCCCTTGCTGGCTCCTAAGTTGCAGCAAGAATTGATGAAGTTAAAAGATGCTGGGATAATCCAGCCAATCAAACATTCAACTTGGGTATCAAATTTGGTACCAGTTAGGAAGAAGAATGGTGATATCAGACTGTGTGTGGACTTCAGAAATTTAAATATTGCTTCATTAAAAGATAATTATTCCTTGCCTAATATGGAAGCAATGTTACACAAGGTAACTGGATGTGAGTTGATATCTATGATGGATGGTTTCTCAAGATATAACCAGGTCTTAGTTAAAGAATCAGAACAGTACAAAACTGCATTTACCACTCCATCGGTAACCTATGTTTATATTAGAATGTCATTTGGACTGATAAATGCAGGAGCAACTTTTCAAAGGGCCATGGATGTTGCTTTCAAAGAATTCATTGATTTATTTATGATCATTTATCAAGATGATTTAACTTCATATTCTAAGAGAGATGAGGATCACTATGATCACCTAGGTAAGATTTTCAATAAAGCTTTAGAATATGGTGTTTCACTGAATCCAAAGAAATGTTATTTTGCAGTACAAGAGGGAAAGTTGCTTGGACACATAGTGTCTAAGTAGGGGGTAAGAATAGACCCTGAAAGAGTGGAAGCAATTCAAAAAGTTATTGCTCCAAAGAACCTAAAAGGAGTACAATCTTTCTTAGGAAAGATCAATTTTGTCAGAAGGTTCATAGCAAACTTTGCAAAGATTGTTAAACCTATTGTAAAGTTGCTAAAGAAAGATGCAAAATTTATTTGGAATGAAGAAGCCCAACAGGCATTTGAGAAAATAAAGAAAGCAGTACAAGAGGCTCCAGTTTCAAAATCTCCAGATTATAGTAAGCCCTTTTCTCTATTTTCATTTGCATCTTATCATACAATTGCTATTGTTTTGCTACAAAAAGATGAACAAGGATTTGAACATCCAATAGCTTTTTATAGTAAATCTCTACAAGCTGTAGAACTTAATTATGAGATGATGGAAAATCAGGCTTATTCTTTGGTAAAAGCTCTAAAGTCTTTTAGGCCATATTTGGTCTGTGCTCAGATACAATCATATGTTCCTCACTCAACAGTGAAATATATTCTTACACAGTCAGAAGTTACTGGTAAGAGGTGTAAGTGGATAACCAGAATTTAGGAATTTAACCTTGAGATCCATATTACAAATTTGGTAAGAGGTCAGGGTCTGGAAAAACTCATGACAGAAGAAAACTTGGATTTAATACAAATAAATCATACAGAGATACATGATCAAACTATTACAAGCATAGAAATGCAACCATTTTATAGTAATATTGTGTTTTTCCTAAAAAATGCCAAGTGTCCTGATCATATGACAAAAAATCAGAAAATAAATCTGAAATTGCAAACCCAAAGATACACTTTGATTCAAGGAGACTTATATGGGAAGGATAAGAATGGTGTATTGTTGTTATGTCTGGATAAATACCAAGCTAAAAAGGTTTTAAGTGAAATACATGCAGGAGAATGTGGAGGTCATTTTTCTGCTAAGACTACTGCCCATAAGGTTTTAAGGGCTGGGTACTATTGGCCTAGTTTATTCAAAGATACCTATGAATATGTTAAAAAGTGTGAACCTTGTCAAAGGTTCTCAAATAAGCTAAAATTTTCAAGAGCTTTGTTATTAAACCTAGTAAGTACTGAAGCCCCTTTTACTATGTGGGGAATTGATTTCATTGGTGAATTCCAAGAGAAGTCTAGTGGAGGACACAGTCGGATACTTTTAGCCACAGATTATTTTACTAAATGGATTGAGGCCATTCCTACAAAAAAGGCAACAAGCAGGGTAGTCACTAAATTTTTAATGGAAAATATTATGACTAGATTTGGTGTACCTTCTAAATTAGTAATGGATAATGCCATGAGTTTTAGATCAGAAGAAATGATAGATTTCTGTGAGAAATATGGGATTACAATATCATAGTCATCCCCATATCATTTATAGGCAAATGGACAAGCTGAGTCTAGTAATAAAAGTATATTGAAAATACTGAAAAGAACTCTTGAGAAGAATAAAAGGGCATGGCATACTAAATTAAAGCTAGCACTTTGGGCTAACAGAATAATAGTTAAAAGAGCAACATGCAAGTCTTCATTTGAGCTAGTATATGGATTATAATCAAGAATACCTATCAATAATTTGTTACCAGTATATCAGTTTATACAAGAAGAACAGTTAGATGTTTCTGACACTATGCAAAATAGAATGATCCAGTTAGTAGAGTTGGACGAGACAAGAAGAAATAGCCAGAAAGAAAACATTAAGTTACAACAGAAGATGAAATACCTGTTTGACAAGAGGGCTATTGAAAGAAAATTCCAACCAGGTGACCTAGTTCTCTAGTGGAATGCAAGAGCAAAAGATAAAGGAAAACACAAAAATTTGAGTCTTTATGGCTTGGACCATTTGTTGTCTCACAGAGTTTTCGAAAAGATTCCTACCTATTGAAGAATATGAATGGAGAAGATTTTGATTTTCCTATGCATGGATAATTTCTCAAGCCTTTTTTCAGTTAATAATCAATTTTCATGTACAAGTAAGTATGTATCATACGGTAAATACTTTCCTTCAGCTGTGTAAATACTATAAATAGTTTCCCTTCTGTAATAGGTTAGTTGAAGTCCTCATTTTTGATGTGGTCTGCAACTAGAGATTCTGTGGTTCTTTGTCATAAACTGTGTTTAGTCAATCCTCAAATAGAGCCACTGTTGGTTGTATTCCCAGTTCTGGTGTTTACCCTAAATTTTTTGATATCTTCATGACTGAGAAGTGCACAAAATATGAAAATGTGTCCAAAGCTACAAGGTCCCTGAGAAAATTCCATGTTTTTAGGTCAAAATCCAGAGAAATGGTAAAAAACCCTATCTTAGGTTTCATTATATGCAAAAGTGTTAAAAAACCCTAGATATGTTAATCTGGTTTATATTTTTGAGTTACTTTTTGAAAAGCTTAAGTTATAAAAAAGTCATGTGCTTTTTAAGATTAGTCACCCAGTCTCTTGATGTTAAACGAATATTCCATTTTAAGAAGAGACTTAGCGATTCACTTTGGTTGGGATGTCTCTAAAAAGAAAAGAATATATCTTATAAGTCATGAGACTTAGCGATAAGCCTTTTTCACAAAGTCTCTCAATGGAGAAAACATGATCTGGTGACATGGAGACAAAAGGGTTAAGTCGTGGTGTCGCACAATATATCCTGTAGTCAGTAGATTGTCATGAGACTTAATGATTCCTTCAGTTGTGGAGTCTCCAAATCATAACATAGTTAATGATGAGTTAAAAGGATTCAATCACCATGTCTCTAGATAAAAGGTCAGTTAAGTAAAAGGTTTAGAGACTTGGCGACAAACCAAAAATTGAAATGAAATATATAGAGGTTGGACAGTCACTAGTCAAACTTGATAAGTCAACATCCTTTCAGCGACTTGGAGACAAACAACTAAAGATGAGACACGTGTCCACAATGAATAAAGAAAAAATGCATCAGTCACATGGTCTCCAAAAGGAAAAGTATCATTTGGTGATTAAGAGACTAAATGATGTAAAGGTATGTATTTTACTATGGTCGTGTGGTCTCCAGATGATTTAGGGTTTCAAGAATGTATTCAGTGACTTGATGGAGCTGTCAAATGCATAATAAGATAAGATCAACGGTAGTCACTGAGTCTCTATAAAATTTTCACAGAGTAAAAATGTTCTCGCGACAATGAGATTAAGCTTTAATCGCGTAGTCTCTAAATTGAATTTTAAATGAAATTATAAAATAAATTTTCATAAGCTTTGTCGCTAAGTCTCCAAAGGAAATATTAAAGAGTAGTTTTATTTAGAAATTAAGTGACTAAGGGTTGTCACGGGGTCTCATAAAATAAAAGAAGCATTCAAAGACTTAGCGATCAGAGTTTAATAGATGAAAAGGTAACTGTAGTCACAGGGTCTCCAAACAAACTCAGAGTTAGGCTATTTTTCTAGTGACTTGGATTCTTTTAGTCGCGAGATCGCCAGGAGTAAACTACAGTTAAGCCAAGGTGAAAAGAATCACGCAGTCACCAGATCTCCAAAATAAATTAGAGTTAATAGATTTGATCAGCGACAAGGAGATAATGCATAGTCACTAGGTTGCCAGATATGAAAAGTGATAGTAAATGGCAGTTTCTGACATGACAATATGGAGATTTATCGACCAATAGGAATGAAGAAGATTAATTACTGTGTGAAAAAGGTAGCTAAGATGTCTGATAAAGAGCCAATCATATCAAAATATGACTCTACTAGAATTTGATAATGGTTTTTTCTAAATTGTACTCATTTGAATTTGATTTCCTATCACATTCATGAGCTACGGCTAGGATTTCAATTAATACCACAGTATGTAAACTTGAAGGCAAAATTGATTGATTCTTCAATGATGAGATAAGTACTTTGTAAAATTACCATAAAGGGATGATCTTGGGTTTATTTTCATTCATCATGCATCCAAAATTTTAGAGCGGAAAATTTTCTAGGTTTTCTGTGTCTAAGAAGAAAGAATTGTTAATTTAGTAAAGTTTTTATCAATTTCAAGGTGATTATTCAGTTTTTAGAATTCTTGAATCGTCTTCAGTGCATAGAGAAGGGTAAGGTGTCCTTGGAGAAGATTTGTTCTAATATCAGTGAAAAGGAAGTGGAGAACAGAACAAAATGAGTAAAGTAGTTAGTGTGGCATCTACCAATGGGAAGAGCGATGATGTGGATGAAGATTCTAAGGGAAAGAGGAATTTCTCTAATGAGTTTTTGAAACTACTACCTGGATTGACACAAAACAAGAGGGAAAATGCAAACATATTGGCAGATGAGTACTGCAATATCAGAGATGCCTAGACACCAGGGTCTAAAGGATTTTCTCTTTACAATTACTTTTATAAGAATTCTGATAAGGCCATACCAATATCAAACCCTTGGACTAGTGATTTGGTTAGGTTAATTGTTCTTGATGTTTTCGTAGATGTAGACTTATTTCTAGGTCTAGCAAACCACTATGACTCCTTGTCAAGGAAAATTAAAAAGAGTGATGGTACTGCATTGTTAATTCTGAATAGGAATTCTTTTATACAAGCCTTCAGCTTATATAGTACTATTTCAACTAAAATTAACCTCACAAAGCAGGAGGAAAGATACAAGTTACAGCCTGGGATTGCTAGGAATCAATTAAAGAAACATATCCTTAAAGAGGTTAGAAATCATATTGTCCCTTTACCAGGAACTGTACCTTATTGTTTCAAGGATTCTTATTTCTATATCAAATACATTGCATATGCTTTGTGTAAGGTGTTGGGTAGGGATGGGGGAGCTGAGAAGATAAATGTTGGGATTTTGATGATGGTTTTGGATTTACAAGATGTGCATTCTGGCACCAGCTATGACTATATCCAATATATCATTGACAAGATGCATGAAGGGTTTGTGGCCATACAAAAGAAGGATAAAGATCCCAAATTCTTAAACTATTATATTCTGATGCATCTTTTATTGCATTTTAATTATGGCATCATGGATGTAAACAATTCAAACCCCCAGAGAATTTTTCATGACCGGCCTAATCCTGTTCAATTTTGGATTAAGATATGGAATTTCACTTCCAAGGACTGTGATTTCTGTGGATTTGAGAACTGGATTGTTTACCCTTTAATGCAGAGCTTGGGTGTCAACAAAACTAGACTTCCAGTGAAGGTGTTACAACTGCTGAGACCATGTGAGTACTTTGATAAGTGGGAAGGTGACCACAATTGGGGAGACTTCTTTTTAGAGGAGAATTTCACTATGATTAGAGTGTATGGATGCACACATCCTCCCCATGTCCTACCATATCATGTACCATCAAGAGTTGCAGCAATGGAATTTATTTGGCAGCTTTTGTTAATTGATAATCAACACTTTGCACCACATAGGAAGGGGACATTAACCCCTAGGTAGTTCAACATCTTTCAATTTATAATTGGAAAAGGTGCTATTGATTTAGTAAGTGTTTGGAAAGTTGTAAGATGGGAGTAGCACTGTATAGATATATAGATCCAAAGAGATTCATCATAGGAGCTAAGAAACTCCTAACTCCTACCATTCCAAATACATATGTGCATGGTGATTGTGTGGAGGAGGATGCAACTAGGAATATCATTGATGAAGGAGAAGTGAGAGATAGAAGAGAAAAAATCCAAGAGTTGTTGAATTTAGAAAAATAGATGAAAAGAAATGGACTAGCATTTGGAGGTTTTTACCCTGATTCGCCATATTTTATTAAAATCAAAGCTATGCTAGATAACTTTTACACACTCTGTGAACAATTGGATAGAATCCTAGATGTAAAAAAGGGAGGACAAGAACCTGAATATTTAGAGTTTGAATTTTAAGATGAGAGTGAAGAAGAATATGTTAGTCCACCTCATATGGATCAACCACAACAAAATGTTGTAGATGCGGTTTAGGTACAAGGGGAACAGGGACATATTATAGACTTAACTAAAGTTTCTCAGCTTGATGATATAGATGAGCTTGCTTCCAAGAGGAAAAAAGTTGATCTTGGTCAGACATCTCATGATAAGACTTACATGAGAAAGGAGATAAAAAGGATAGAGTAAGTGCTCTTGTTCCTGTTAACAGAGTATATGATCATAATTTGAGAAAGGAAATCAAGAAAGGAAAGAAAATGCAGCAAGAGGTAGAAGAAAACATAGAGTTTCCCCTTAAAACATGTATAGATGAGAGATTGATCCATCAGCAGTAGTTCTTAGAATATGATGATTTAATTAAAACTGATGAATTCAAAGATTTCCTTAGATGGTGAAAGAAGAAAGAGATAAAAGATCAATTGAGAATAGCTGGTGAAGAAGTAGTGACAAATGAGGCTCTCTTAGCTCTACAAACATATGATCCTAAGACTGAAGACATCACTCCTGAGGAAGCTAGAAAATTAGTGTTGGAAAGTGGCATGTTGCTTGTTGAAGGCTGGGATTTAGCTTCAGCATTTATAATAAATCAAATAAGAAAGCAATCAGATTTAAAGATGAGCACTGAGATCCAAATGGGTGATATAATTAAAGGATTCAGATATAGTCCAAATTCCCAAGCATTTTCCATGTGGAGTCTATGTCCTAAAGACCAGAAGCCTCAATTGTTGAATATTCAAGAGAGCATGGTGGGAAACCAAAAGGTATGGATAGCTCAAAACACAGGTGATATGGAGATTTCTCAAATAATGATACACAGAGCACATTTGAATGAAGACAAGACAAAGCAATTGTCTGAGAAATGTGTTGTCCTGATAGAGGAAGCTAGTGCCCTGGCTAAGGATAGAGAATTGTGTCACATCAAGATTCATCAGCAAGATAAGGTAATTATTGAATTGACTAAGCAATTGATGGAAAATCCAGAAGTGGTATATGTACCCTTAGAGCAGCCCCCACAAATAGAAGAAAAGGTTGAAATAGGGGAAGAAGTAAAAATAGATGATATGGCTAAGAAACATAATGAGATTGCCATAAATGCATTATTTAATATACTTTAACATAGGATTGATATCTTAAAAGATAAAACTGATATAATCCTAAATGAATATAATAAGTTACCTACTTTACATGTTGAGGTGACAGGGTACATCTCCATTTTGACTCCTTTTTTCACAGCATGGTCTTCCAAGATACAACTATTTGAGAGATTGGCTTCTTTACAACCACATAGGCCAGATCTACTAGAGATTGTGACAGAGGTAGAGGATGAGATCAAGAAAATAAATGTGACTTTACCTTTCTTTAAAGGTAAATTAAATCAGATAGAGGTAAAGATGAGCCTATTTGGATCGAGTTTCAATAGATTTGATCCTCCACTAAAGGGAGAAGATGACCAAATTAAGGCCTTGGAGGCCTGGAGAAATGAATTTAATAGTAGACTACCTAGTAAAGAGGCATTTATTATAGATTCTGATCTTGATATGGAAGGTTTCAATAAGATTTTGGATGAGGCTTTTAAAGAAGAGACTGACATTAATAAATTCTTCATTGATGTCAAAGGCATAACTGATGTTAGATGGGAAAGGCAGAAAGCACAACTGCAGAGTATTCAGAGCTTCAATTGGCCTACAAAGGAGGATGTGACAGCATGGGATTTAAAGACAAAACTGAAGAAAAACAATCCTGTTGAAATACAAGAAGAGGTCCTGGATGAAGAATAGAAAGGAACACTTGGCACCTGATCATTGAGCAAAAGGAGGTTAGTAATCATAAAAGACAAGTGTAGGTTAGCCTGAAATGGCAGTCACTTGGTCTCAATACAAATATCAGATACTATCCTAAACACTATCAGACAAAGGCGCCAGAATTCATGTGAAGACAAAAGAAGATCAGATTTCATCCCTTATTCTTGTCTTCCCACTGCTTGAACATTCTATTTTTTGTCTTTTCTATGTTTTTAGGGTTAGGTTCCTTAAACCATCCAAAGCTTGTTGCAACCTTTCCTTAAGGATTCCAAGATGGTTTGAGACCTATATATAGATCAAATGTAATAGTTTTGAAGAGAGATGAAATATATTGGAAACCTAGACTTCTAGATTTCAGTCTGTGTTTTTTGAGCTTTTAGCCTTGATATGTACTGAAGAAAAAATTTATGAATAAAATACAATACAGTTTTATTCTATATTGTTATTGTCTCTTTATTTATTGTATGTACTCTTTTATGTTTAATTTGTAAGGCATGTTAAACATATTGTCTATAAGGTAGCTATCTAGTTATTTGCAAGTTTCTTCTAAGGGGGGAATTAAAATTTGTGAGTAATTTCAAAGAGTACAGCAGTAATTGAGGATTTGATATAACATTGTGGGAGTGACAGGGTAATTTGTAAGGCACTTTACCTAAGCTGTATGTAGGTTTTAAGGCATCCTACATTATTCTTATTTGTTTATCTCTGTGGATTTATATCTTTTGACTCTATAGCCCAAGGATAGGCACTGGTCTAGAACTAGTTTGGTGATCCATCATCATCCAAAATATTTAAAACTATTCAAAATCAATTACCTTCAGAGCATATATTTAAAATCAATTGTACTCACAGAGTTTATAGTTGGAGTTTTTTGATTTCTTAAAGAGAAAATCAAATAGGTTATTCCTCCTAAATTCATAAGAATTGTAAAAGGAAAGAAAGATGAAATTCCTTGTTATGTTGTTGTCTGTCATCATTAAGATAATGATTTGGATTGTTAAGCTCTTCCTGAGAATAATCATAGCTATTTTCATTGTTATCTATATATCCATATAGGACCAGAGCATTCAGCACATAAGCAAAATCCACTCTAAAGATACTGTCAAGTCAGTAATCAGTCATAGGTAAAACCTGCCAAAGTCAGTGGATCTCAAAAAAGAAGGAGGTGATAATAGGTATCCGCAGTGTTATCAAATACCTCTTCAATTAGTGTTTTCTCTTGCTTGAGTTAGAGTATCAAAGGCATTGGGAGTCATAGAGTTATTCAAGTATTCAAGCATTATAGAGGCCCTGCAAGAAAAAACCCTAACAAGTTTAACATTATATATGTGAATCAAAAATATATTAAGGGACAAGTGATTGCAGATTAGGTTGTTGAAGCACCTATCTAAGGGGATCATCCAATCATTACATATTTTCTAGATGAATCTTTTCTCCTTATTACCGTAAGTATCCAATGGAAGATGTATTTTGATTGATATTTAACACAGAAAGGCTCGGGGTAGGTATTATATTTGTCACACCTCAAGGAGGTCTCATCCCTAAATCTTATAAATTGCAATTTATGTGCACAAAAAATATTGCAGAATATGAGGCCTTGGTGATAGGACATCACCAAGTTGTTTAGTGTAAAATCCTTAGTTTACTAGTTCTTGGTGACTCTCATTTTGTTATCAAGAAATTTCTGGATGAATATCGAATGATGGATGAAAAATTGCTCCCCTACCATCGCATGGTTGAAGATCTGAAATGAAATTTCATAGAAATTGTCTTCCAGTAGATCCCAAGAATGAACAACAAAGCACTCGACACCATGCAAACCATTGGGTCTTTGATATCGATGACAAAACACAGTTCGTTGTGTGAGTTTCTCATTGAGAATCTTGTATTCCATTCCTATTACCAAACAAAGGCTGAGATGGTATGTGAAAATGTTGATCCTAATTCCCCCTAGTACCAAGAAATTTATTCCTACCTTAAGGATGAAACTACCCCACTTATCCTAACACCAAATCAATATAAAACCTTTATCCATCGAACTACATGTTACACAATCCTTGGTGATACCCTATTTCGGAAACACTTTGATGGAACTCTTCTGAGGTGTCTGAAGTCAAAGGAAGTGCAAACATCCTTAGAGGAGGTACATCAAGGGATTTGTGGGGCCCATTCTAGTAGGCTCACTTTGGCCAAGAAAATGCTACGCACTGGATACTATTGGCCTACAATGGAGCAGGATGCCTATCACTATGTGAAGAAGTGTGTACCTTGGAAATAGCATGGTGATTTGATATACGCCCCCTCTCAATCCCTTGAGCCTACCATCACACCTTCACCTTTTTCATGCTAGGGACTTGACCTTATTGGCCATAAATTTACAAATTTTTCTAATGGCCACAAATACGTCCTTGTTGCCATAGATTACTTTACAAAATGGTTTGAAGTTATTCCTCTTACTTACACCACTAGAAAATACATTCCAAAGTTTATTTTGAACTATCTTATCTATCATTATGGAATCCCTCAAGATATTATCATAGATAATGGGACCCCTTTCAAGATCAAAGATGTCACAAAGTTATGTAAGAATTTTGGTATTACCCAACAATGTTTCTCCAAATAATTCCCACAAGGTAATGGTCAAGCATAGGCTAAAACTAAAACCATCCAAAAAATCCTGAAGGAGACAGTCGATGATGTTGGTTGTGACTGGCACCTTCAGTTGAATTTATCCCTTTGGGCCTATTGTACTTCCATTCCTACCCCCACTGGAGCCACTTCATTCACTCTTATCCATGGTACTAAGGTCATCCTTCCCATTGAAATTGAACTCCCTTCCCTCAGAATCTCCCTAAATAATCTTATGTATGAAGAAGAATACCAAGTAGCTCACCTACAAGAGCTCAAAATCCTTGATGAAAGGCACCTCAATACCCTAAACCATCTTCGTGTGTATCAAAATTGTTTTCTCTTATAGTTTAAAAAAAATATCAAACCCCATGAGTTTGAAGTTGGTGATCTTGTCCTGCAGCACAACATGAAGAATCTCCAGAACCGTGAAAAGAAAGGAAAGTTTGAGCCTAACTTGTTGGGACAATTTGTGGTTATAGATAAATTCAGGTTTGGAGCCTATTAGATTGCAATACCAGGGGAAGATCCTACCCTTGGTCCTATAAATATTTTACATCTTAAGCACTTCTATGTGTAATCCATCAGCAGTTCCCTTTTGTACAGCAAAAAGTCAGCACAAAATCCATAAAAATTAGAAAATCAACAAAAATTCCAAAAGCAATATAAAATTGTCCTAAAAAAATCTAAAAAGAAGAAAAACCCCTGAAAAAACTTATTATCTTGGTGAAAAATTGGCAAACAAGTGCCTTGATAATTCACTAAAAAAAATCAAAAAGTCAAAAAAGCAAAGAGAAATAAGCTCATCCATTTGTGAAAACCACTTCAGTGGCATAATGGGTAAGTACCATGGTGAAAACCTATTTCAGGCGCTATGTGTAGTCAGATCCATAATCTATATAGACCATCCTACAGGCTATTCATATTTGTTCCATATAAATCCTCACACTTCCCATATTTGTGCAAAAGTCTTACCTAGACCTAATTCACTTTCTGTCAAGTCTTTGCCTTCAAAAAAAAATTGTCCTCTAAAGTCCCTCACGTTGAGATTAACCCCATGACATTGAGATTTTTCTCAGATACAATGATCGCAAGAATCTTCACAAACCAACTTTAAGATTTAATTTTTCAGCTATTATTCCTTTCACAAGCTATTACCAGTAAATTTTTGTTTCAATATCAATTTCAATCTTTGTCCATCGGGATGTATCCTTCCTGCATTGGCTTATCAATCCTCCATCACACAATCATGTTCATGGAAATAAATTTTGACTGAATGATTTCTTGTTCATGATGCCCTTTTTTTAATTTTATCTTTGTATTTCTATATACCCTCCTCATGATTTCCTTGACCTTTAATATCTTGGTATATCTTGAATGGTGTCTATTGGAATATGCATCATTTGCGGTATGATCTATTTGTAATTAGTTTTAGTGAATTTCTTGTTAGATACACAGTTATGATTAGGTATGCCTCACTGGGGGTAGGATTTGTACATATACCACCAAATCCTTAAACAATATTTGGGTGTACTAAATATCCCCATGAGTGTCATTACATTGGTACCATTATGACTAAAATCTTACATCTATGTTTCTAAAACTATTTATTTTTCTGAGAGTCTAATCCATGCAAAAGAACAATGTCACTTGTATTTTCCCACACTACTCTAACCAAATAGACCTATTTTCTAATTAACTAAGGGTTAATTATCCTAATTTTTAGATTCCTACACCCATTAGTCCTAATTATTTGGTCACGCATGTGTGAGAAAATTTTCAAAAGTTACATTTTTAAATAATTCTAAAAGTGCCTAAACAAGGTCTCTTACAACCTTGATGACACCTTCTTACACCTGCCAAAAATGCTTCATTTTACCAAGTCTATGACATTTATGAAAAGATCTCTTACATGTGTACTTGAAGTACACATTGACCCATCACATCTCAAGTTGCTCACACATGTGTGAGAAAATTTGAAATATTGCATGGCATATATATCCTTCATGTGGCACCTATGTGGATGTCACATGTGATCCACCTCACCCAAGCCCTCCAAAATCTAATAAATAGGAGCCTTGCCCAGAGTAAAAGATCTATCATTCTTGCATTAGATTTTTCATGTTAGTTTTGTTGGAGATTTGCTTCTATGCAAATAATTGATTATGTGTTTGTCATTGATGACAACATATAATATACAACAGTGTTCTATATGCAATTATCAGTATAGATGTTCTGGAGCTATGCATGCTTATTTCCATGGTGTATACATGTTCTAGATGCTATGTACATTCACACTGAGTCAGATATGAAGTTTCAGTTAAGTTATGTTATTCAATTATGATAGTTACAGCGACAGAAGACTGTCTGAGAAGAGCCAATGTAATAAAATTATTTCTTGAGTTGCACCTATCTTTGGGATATGCGTGTTTGTATTCATGTTGAGTTATGAGTTCTAGATGATTCTCTAAAGGCGTAAAACATGTTCTAACAGAATCGTAATATTGGAGTTGATTTGGTGGAGCCGACTTTGTGAAGCATCGCGTCCATCCAGTTTGAGTTGCGTCATTCAAATAGGATTGCATGGTTGATATGGCCGAATAAAGAAGTAGTGAAGGGACTCCTTGAGCCGACAAAGATCACATCCTTTGGAAAAGATACTTATAGTATTTCATTTGATAAACGCCAAGTGTGAATGATAAGAAAAGTGATAGAAAAGGTATAGAGCAGAATATCAGTTAAGTTTCATTCATCAAGGATCTATGTAAAGAAGTAGTGGAAGATTACATTACATTGGAACTAATCAATACAATAGGTCTACTCTATATCTCATCATCAAATATAGTGCATATCTGTTCTACAGAAGTTTTTATCCTTCACCATTGAAGCAGTGAGCTTTTGGACAGTGAGTCCTCACCCTATACAAGGTTATTTGTAAAAGACTCCTAACAAGGTTAGACCCTTAACCACACCACTATACTTATAGCATTGTAAAGAACAACTCCTAACAGGGTTGCAAGATCTTCTAACACCGATTATTATAAACAAGTATAGTTCATTGTGAGTGCTAATTCCCACTGGGGTTTTTACCATTTGATTTCCCGGTAACCAAATTGTGGTGTTGTCTATTGTGTTATCTGAATGTGCATTTACTTTATGGTATTCTAGAATTAATAAGAGAAAATAATTAAATTGGTTGATAACTGATTCATCCCCCTCCTCTCCGTTATCCTTTGGGGCTATTCTAACAATTGGTATCAGAGCCAAGTGCCTTGAAGAGAAAGCCTAACAACTTAAGGTAGATCAGATGGCATAATTCAGAAAAGAGATTCCTAAGTTTGATGGAGAGAATTATCTGGATTGGAAGAACAAAATGATAACACATCTACAGTGTGTTGGTTTTGAGATCTTTGAGATATCCACATAAGAATTTTCTATTCCCTCTTTAAAAGACCTTGCAAAAGATGATGCTACTAGTAAACAAAAGGATACATTCACAGCTAATGCAATTTCCAAAGAAGCCCTTATAAGTGCACTATCTGACAGTGAATTCTCTGAGATCAAGAAAGTAGA
>MU226532.1:970517-990591 GCA_018584345.1 Thuja plicata
GAAATGAGCATGATTGGTCCTATAAAATATTTTTTGGGATTGAATGTAAAGTAGACAGATAAAGGAATATTCATAAATCAGTCCAAATATGTGAAGGAAATATTGAAGACTTTCAAGATGGAAGACTTTCACTATATAATACAGTAATTCTTGGAGATAGGTTGGTTTCTTGGATAAGCAAGAAGAAGAATTGTATCTCTCAGTCAATAGCAGAAGCTGAATATGTTGCATCAGCATTGAATTGTTCAACAATGGTTTGGATCAAGCAGATGGTTAAAGATTTTGGTATTCAGGTTGATTATCCCATTGTTATTCACTGTGATAACACTAGCACTATCAACATGTCCAAGAACTCTGTGATGCATGCAAAGACAAAACACATTGAGATCAAATACCATTTTCTTAGAGAAAAAGTTGCAGATAAAGAAGTAAAATTAAATTATGTGAGCACTAAAGAACAATTGGCAGATATTTTCACAAAGCCTTTATCAAAAGATACTTTTGAGTATCTTAGGGAGAAGTTGGGAGTAATTTCCTTTCTTCTATCTGATTAGATAAAGCACTTAGTACATCAGTCCATGGTGACTGATGAATGGTTGACTACTCTATTTCTGGAGTAGTACCTATGCCTAATTATTTATGACACCCTTTGTCATTAATGTCAAAGGGGGAGTATTAGTAAGGGGGAGCATATACTCTGGGGGAGTATACAGAGATGCAGTGTAGAGGAGCCTTTGATGAGGATATTGAGAAGATTGTAAAAAGAAGGAAGACACTTTGAGTTGATGATATCATATGTTTCCATCAACGTCAAAGGGGGAGATTGTTGGAGATTTTCTTCTATGCAAATAATTGATTATATATTTGTCATTAATGAAAACATATAATATACAATTGTTTTCTATATACAATTATTAGTACAGATTTTCTAGAGATATGCATGTTTATTTCCATGGTGTATACATGTTCTAGATGCTATGTACATTCATGTCGAGTTAGATATGAAGTTTCAGTTAAGTTATGTTATTCTGTTATGACACTTATAGTGACAAAAGACTTTGTGAGAAGAACGGACGTAATAACATTATTTCTTGAGTTGCGCCAATCTTTGGGATATGTGTGTTTGTATTAATGTTGAGTTCTGAGTTCTAGATGATTCTCTAAAGGTGCAAAACATGTTCTAATAGAATCATAATGTTGGAGTTGATTTGGTGGAGCCGACTTTGTGAAGTGTCGCGTCCATCCAATTTGAGTTGCATGATTCAAATCTGAATATGTGGTTGATATGGCCAACTAAAGAAGTAGTGAAGGTACTCCTTGAGCTGACGAAGATCACATCCTTTGGAGAAGATACTTATAGTAGTTCATTTGATAAATGCCAATGGTGAATGATAAGAAAAGAGACAGAAAAGGTACAAAGCAGAATATCAGTTAAGTTTCATTCATCTAGGATCTATGTGAAGAAGTAGTGGAAGATTACATTACATTGGAACTGATCAAGACAGCAGGTCTACTCTACAATTCATCATTAGATATAGTGCATATCTGTTCTATAGAATTTTATACCCTTCACCATTGAAGCAGTGAGATTTTGGATAGTGAGTCCTCACCCTTAACAGGGTTATTTGTAAAAGACTTCTAACAGGGTCAGACCCTTAACCAGGTCACTATACTTATTGCATTGTAAAGAACAACTCCTAACAGGGTTGCAAGATCTTCTAACAGTGATTATTATAAACAAGTATAGTTCATTGTGGGTGCTAATTCCCACTGGGGTTTTTACCATTTGGTTTCCCCATAACCAAATTGTGGTGTTTTCTATTGTGTTATCTTAATGTGCATTTACTTTATGGTATTCTTGAATTAATAAGAGAAAAGAATTAATTTAGTTGATAACTGATTCACCACCCCCCCCCCTCTCAGTTATCCTTTGGGGCTATTCTAAAAATTGGTATCAGAGCCAAGTGCCTTGAAGAGAAAGCCTAATATCTTAAGGTAGATCAGATGGCATACTTCAGAAAAGAGAGTCCTAAGTTCAATGGAGAGAATTATCTATATTGGAAGAACAAAATGATAACACATCTCCAGTGTGTTGGTTTTGAGATCTTTCAGATAGCCACACAAAAAGTTGCTATTCCCTCTTTAAAAGACCTTGCAAAAGATTATGCTACTAGTAAACAAAAGGATACATTCACAGCTAATGCAATTTCCAAAGAAGCCCTTATAAGTGCACTATCTGACAATGAATTCTCTGACATCAAGAAAGTAGACAAGGCATACACAATATGGAAGTATTTAGAAGACATGTTTGAAGGAGATATCCAAGAAAAGAATGTGCGCAGAAAGACATGGAAAATTGAATACAACAATCTTGAGATGTTACCTGAAGAGAACATCAAAGCCTACAATCAGAGGATAAATGAAGCAGTTTCTAGAATCAGAAACAATGGTGAAGAAATTTTTGAAGAAGACATAATGGACAAGCTGATGACTACATTGACAATAGACTATGAGAGTAAGATCAATATTCTAGATGAAACCATGCAATTTTCAAAGGACTTCAATAGAGAGACTTTGATCAGAAAAATATCTACATTTGAGATATCAAGATTGAAGACTGAACCCAAAAGTGAAATAGCCTTCAAAGCATCAATACATGGTAAGAAAACTTTACAGATTTCTAATGAGAAAGAAGAAGTTGATGAATAACTAGAAGAAATTATTGTCATGATTTCTAAAAGAGAAAAGAAAGGTATAGGAAATTATGAAGGATAGCTTCCATTCAAATGTTTTTCATGCAACAAGATTGGTCACTTTGCATCCAAGTGTCCCACAAGAGTCAAGAAGTTCAGATCTGATTACAAACCTAAATACAAAAAGGAATGCTGCCATGCTGAAGAAGGTGTAACAGATGAAGATTCAGGAGAGGATGAAATTGGATTCATTTCCCTTAAAGACATGGAAAATTGCTTGAGGAAATGGACATTGAAGATGAAAAGGAAGCATGAGAGTTAGCCCTAATTTCCAAAGCAGACATCAGAACTGATTGGATCATTGACAACGGATTCTCTCACCACATGAGAGGTGATAAAGACAGAATTTTTTCATCTAGACAAGTACAAAGGTGGTATGGTTATATTTGGAGATAACACTCCTAAACCTATCATAGGCAGAGGATCTATCACCCTGAATGGAAAGAACAAGACAAATGATGTTCTGTATGTTGATGGATTACATCACAACTTACTAAGTGTTGGAAAACTACTTGACAAAGGTTATTATTTGGAATTCAAAGACAACAAATGCATTATTAACAACAAAGAAGGAGACATGATTGCATCAGGCTCAAAAACAAAAGGTAATGTTTTTCATCTCAATTTAGATGTAATTTGTTTTGTTGCAAAAGTGGATGACAGTTGGTTATGGCACAAGAGACTTTGTCATATCAATTTTGACAATATATTAAAGATAAGCAATGTCAAGGCAGTTAGAGACCTTCCAAGTATTGCAAGACCAGTTGACACAATGTGTAGGGAATGTGTTATGGGAAAGCATGTAAGGAGCTCTTTCAGAAGCAAGCATAACTTAGCTGAAAACAAATTAGACCTAGTGCATACAGATTTATGTGGTCCTACTCAAACAAGATCATACTATAGAGAAAGGTATTTCATTTTGTTTTTTGATGATTTTTCAAGGATGATGTGGGTTGCGTTCTTAAAGGAGAAGTTTGAAGCCTTTGATAAATTCAAAATATTCAAAGCTAAGGTTGAGAATGAATCTGGAATAAAACTAAAATGTCTAAGATCAGATAGAGGAGGAGAATTTACCTTTGACTAGTTTTATGAGTACTGCAAAGAACATGGGATCAAAAGATAGTTGAGTGCTCCTAGAATGCCTCAATAGAATGGGATTGTAGAAAGAAGGAACAAGATCATACTTGATACAGCACACACTATGATGATTGAAGGAAAATTTGCGCACACCTATTGGAGAGATGTAGTCAATACAGCAGTCTATACTATTAGTAGAACACAATTAAGGCCACACGCAGATAAGACACCTTATGAAATTTGGTTTGGTAATGTACCTACAGTAAAATACTTTAGAATCTTTGGTAGCGAGTTCTACATCAAGAGAGATGATGGTGTTGGTAAGTTTGATGCTAGAAGCGATGAAGGTATTTTCCTTGGTTACTCTACTAAAATCAAAGCATGTAGATGTTTTAATTTGAGATTAAAGAAGATAATTGAAATTACTCATGTAATGATTGATGAGAAGTTCATGGTGCAAGAGATGTACTATGAATATGCACCTATGATTGAGGATGAGCCCAGGCCTAGCAATAAAGACACTGTTATTGAAGAAATGTTTGATTGCATTGATGTATCATGTAATGAACCCGAATCAAGCATAGAAGTGTCACAGATTATAGATGAGGATGTCACACCAAAAGTTCCAAAATTCACATCTAGATACCATTCAAAAGATGATATCATTGGAGATCAGAGAAGTAGGGTTTTGACTAGATCTAAAGAAAAAGTTTAACAGTGGATGAAGAGGTATGTTTACTTTCAAAGATTGAACCTTTAAGTGTTGAAGATGCTTGCAAGGATTCTGATTGGCAGAAAGCAATGGAAGAAGAATTAGATCAAATAATCAAAAATGATACATGATAATTGGTTCCTATACCTAGTGACAAAAATGTGATTGGAACAAAGTGGGTATTCAAGAATAAGATGAATGAAGATGGTACATTGGTCAGAAACAAAGAAAGACTGGTGTGTAAAGGAAATACATAGAGGGAAGGAATAGATTACACTGACACATTTGCCCCTGTGAGTAGACTAGAAGCCATTAAGTTATTCTTGGCCTATGCAACATTAAAAGACTTTAAAGTATACCAAATGGATGTCAAATCAGCCTTTATAAATGGTGACTTGAAGGAAGAAGTCTACATAGAACATCTTGAAGTATTTAATCTATCAGAGAAACCAGACATGGTATGCAGATTGAAGAAATAAATCTATGGACTTAAACAGGCCCCAAGAGCTTGGTATGAGAGACTAGATGGTTATCTTACCAAGATTGGATTCAATAAAGGAGCAAAAAATTGCAACTTATTCATAAGAGAGACACCTGATGGATTATTACTTGTTGCCATATTTGTTGATGACATTATCTTTGGAGGTAATGACAAGCTTAGTGCAGAATTTGCAAAAGAAATGCATAATGAATTTGAAATGAGCATGATTGGTCCTATAAAATATTTTTTGGGATTGAATGTAAAGTAGATAGATAAAGGAATATTCATAAATCAGTCCAAATATGTGAAGGAAATATTGAAGACTTTCAAGATGGAAGAATTTCACTATATAATGTAGCCCTTTGGTCCTCAAGAAGGGCCTCATAGTACAAATGATGATAATACTTCATCTCACAGACTGCTTGGGTCTCTCATCTATGTGCAATAAAAGCCTCATGTACCACCTACATCACACCAAGTCTAGTCTTTTCCTATACATAGATCTCTTGTTGTCCCCCCTATACTCCTCTGCCCTCAACTGGTAGGTATCCCTCTCCACTCTGAACCCCTATAGCTCTAGTCTCAGAAAGTCCATCTCATGTTGCATCTGATCTATCTATTGTTTCCTTGCTATGACCCCTATATGAGTCTCAATCACAGTAAACTCTCTTGCATCAACTCAAGCATGTACCATATCTAGAGCACCCTGAGCACTATCTTCTCATTCTCTCTCTCATGTCAACACCACATAAACCCTGGCCAACTCTATGTGTAAGCTTCTCTCTAATGCCTAGGTTGTAGCTAAGAGTCCTTGTAATCTCGCAACCTCCATCTGCAGGATGTCTTGCTCTGCAACTACTATATCATGCACATCCTTTTCAATGTATCATAGAGGTGGCCATGTGGTACCTATACCTACACCTGTGGTGGTACCTATGCCTATCCATGTACATGTGTTGGCAAAGGTCCATGTCTCTATACCTTTATGGATATAATAGGAGGGACTCTATTTCCAGGTATCTGAACTTATCCCCATCATCTCTTTGTCATCACCCTTAGTTGTCCCTTCCATCCCACTCCTCCCCTCCCTCCTCCATCTCCTCCTCCATCTCCATCCTTGTCTCCTCCATCATCCCCTTTATCATCCTCGTCCACCCCAACACCATCCTCCCATCCTATTGGTTGCTCATCTTCCTGTATAACTTTTGGAATGGTCAATCTAACCGACCTGTGAACAACCCACCACTGAGAATATGTAGGAGTCACTCCTGCATCATGACCTAAATCATGTGCTTGATTCCATGGCAGTGCCACCATATTGAACCAGGATGCTCTTGCACCCCTCAAAACTACCCCAATCCCCCATAAGTTTCCCACCTCTCATGTCACTAGTGGATGTGGAAAATAATTTGGGACTACATCCTGTACTTAGTCAAACTAACTCAATAGTTGGGATGGCATGTACCAAGCAATAATATATGTTTTCCACCCAATAAGCCAATAGTCGGTCTGCACAAACCTTGTTAGGGACTTTTCTTGCAAGAACCTTTTAAAATAGTATGAATGCTTTCTCTTGTATATTTCCAATTTACCATATGCAAGAAAATCCTAATTGATGAGGACTGGATAATATCCTCCTTCTTTTTTGAGCTCCACAGACTCAGGTAGGTGTTACCTTAAAATTATTACTGACTTGTAGTATTATTTATAGTGGATTAGGTTTTTTACTAGTTTACTGAATGCCTTTTACTATATCAACAAATAGAAAACTATGCAAATGATTGTGATTAATCTGATACAGAGCTTAATAAGCCAAACCATTATCTTGACAATCGCAAATAGTAATGTGATAAGGATTCTAATCCTTCTTCCTTTTATAGTTCTCTGAACTTAGGAGGGTCAACCTATTGATTCTCTCTTGAAGGAATCAACAAACTGAATTGTATACTCTGTGAATATAATTACTTGCAAATATGTGTTTTCTTATGAATAAAATGTAATTGATTGATTTTAAATATTGGATGATGAACAATTACTTGGAAAAACCATAAACCAGTGCCTAATCCTATGGACAATAGAGTCAATCTCAAATGCAAATCCACAATTAGGTGACTAATGAAAATACATGCAATCTAGATAGAATACCTTACAAACTATCCACTCACTCCTACAACTTTGTTATCAGATCTTAATACCAATATTCAACTTCCTAGGATCATCTAAAACAATTACTCCTTCCTTGAAGGACCTCACAAATGACTGCACAATTACCTTGTAATTGATATATTTAAATTCCTAACAATTAAACATATAAAAGCTTGAACAAAGATAAAAGAGACAACACAAGATATAAATTAGAGATTGCAATGTATTTTATTAATGTCTAACTGCTTCAAATACATTCAATAGACCAAAATATACAGAGCTCAGACAAAATTTTAGTAGTCTGCCTTGTAATTATATTCCATCATCTTTCAAAAAGTTACAACATGCTCTATATATAGTCTAAAACCATCTTGGAATCCTTAAGAATTAAGGATGCAACAAGCTTCGGATGGTTTAAACCTAACCCTAAAAACATAGAAAAGGACAAAAGACAAGAAGAGACCAAGCGGTGGATGGACAAAAATGAAGAATGAAATCTGATTTGATCTTGTCTTCTTGTGATCATTGGTACCTTTGTCTGTATGTGTTCAGGATAGCCTCCAATATTTGTAGAAAGACCTAGTGACTGCCATTACAGGCTAATTTAGACTAGTCTTCAAGATGACTAACCTCCTTGTGCTCAAAGAGCAGGTGCCAAGTGTCCTTCTACTCTTCATCAATAATGTCAAGGTTGATAGTGGCAGGATTTTTCTTTTTGGGCTTTGTAATAACATCCCTTGCTATGAAATCATCTTCTGCTAGCCAATTAAAGCTCTAAATCCTCTCTAGTTGTGTCTTATGCCTTTCCCACCTAGCATATGTAATGCTCTTGACATCTGTTATGAATTTGTTAAAATCTATTTCTGCCTTAAAGGCATCATCTAAGATCTTATTGTACCTCTCCATATCTAATTTGCCAGTGTCAGGAACATATACCACTTTATTACATAATAAAGTATCAAATTTTGTGCTCCATACTCCTAGTGGCTTGATTTTCTTATCCTCTAACCTAATTGATGGCACAAATATATTGTAGTCTAGCCCAAACATATTAATTCTAGCCTCAATTTGATTTTACTTACCTTTGAAAAAGGACAAGGTTACCCCAATATGTTCTCTTTATTCTCCAACCTGGGATACAATTTTTGGCAAATCTGATCTCAATGGTTTCAATGATGCTAACCTCTCAAATAACACGGTTCTAACTAACTATGTTGCATAGTAGGGGTTCAAAATTGATACAAAATTATTCACTTCAACTTGTAGGCTTGGCAATTTACCATAGGCACCATAAACTATATCCACTTTATCCCTTAATATATTTATTCTATGGTGAAAAAATTGCATTAAGGCTCCTAAAACAATTTCATTATGCTCTTTAATCCCATGCTCTATTTATGTTGCAGCATACCCTGTATCTTCAATCTGGATCTCAACATATGCTCCTTCTTTCCGTACAATAGGAGAAACCTCAGGCATCTCTTGTAATTTCTAAGTTAGGTCTACAATTATATTTTCCATTACACTAATATTCATTAGACCTAATTCTCTATCCTTAGCAATAAGGCTTATTTCATCAAATAGCTTCTAATATCTTTTAGACATCTATTCTACCTTTGCCTCATTCAAGTGAGAAAAATGGGTCAATGCCTAAGAGATTTCAAGGTCTCCTATATTGTGTACAAATCATATTATCTTGTCTCATTCCATCTTCTCTTGAACATTAATTAGTGATGGATTTTGATTCTTAGGAGAAAGAGACCACATTGCAAGGGCTTGAGATTTAGAATCATAGCCACACCCTTTTATCATCTCTCCTATTTGTTTCTATGTAGAAATATTTACATCAGACAGCCTTTTGATCTGATCTATTATAAAGGCTCAAGCCAAGTCCCATCCTTCTACTAGGAGCATCCCACTGGACTTTACAAGTTGCCTGGCTTCATCAGGAGTCAAACTCTCAGACTCTGGATCATATGCTTAGAGGGATTGTAATGCTTCACTTGTAATAGCCTCTCTTCCTTGTGATTTCAATTGTGTTGCAACTTGCTCTTGCTTTTCCCATATAAGGAAGTCCTTGAACTCCTTAGTCTTGATGAACTCATCATCCTTCAGGAACTCCTCCTGATGTACTTCCCTTTCATCTTGACACAAAATAAGGGGAATTTCTACATTGTCATCAGTGTCCTCTCTCTTTTCTTTCCCTCTCTTATCAAATTCCTCATTTGATGATCATAAGCACTAGTCCCTGTGAATAGGGAACCAATTCTATATTTTTTCTTCTTATGTGTTTTCGCAACAAAGGGCTCCCCTGCTTCTACTATTTTTTTTTCTTTTGGGGAGGCTCTACATCTGCCTCAATCTCATGTGCTTCTATCAAATCAATAATGTTTTCCTCATTATGAGGTGGATGATCCTGGGGTGGTGGACTATGGATAGAATAGCTACTGCTATATTCTGATGATGATTGTTTTTTGGGACCTCTATCCTTATCATCAATCTGATCTTCAATTTTATTACTGAGAAAGCTATGTGATTCTATCATCTTCTCTAATATTTGCAGGTAGGGCGTACCTGGGAAAAATCCACCAAATGGGATCCCTTTCCTCTTTAATTGCTGCTCCAAATCCATCAGATCATGATACTTTGTTAATCTTCCTGCAATTACATCCTCTTCAAGGATTTTTTTAATTAAATCTTCTTCTTCACAAGGCTGATGCCTCTTGGTGATTGGAATGGTAGGTGTCAAGAGTTTCTTGGCACTTTCAATAAATCCTTTTGTGTCAATATATTTGTACAAGGCAACATTTATCCTGTAGTGCCTCAAACATCCATTAACAGGGTCATAGGCCCTCTTTCCAATTGTAAAATGTGAGGCAATGAATTGCCTTGGTGTGAAGGTTCCCATCCTATTTGAGGCTAGGTGATCTCTATCTATCAATATAAGCTGCCATAAAAACTTCATTATTGTAATTCTAGGAGGTACTCTATAAGGCAATATATGTGGTGGCTGTGAATAGTCATATACTCTGATCAGTGTAAAATTTTGGTGACAATAGAAGTCACCCCAGTTATGATCACCATTCCATTTGTCAAAAAATTGACAAGGTCTCAATAATTGCAGTACCTTCACTAGAAGTCTGGTCATATCTACTCCCAAATAGCTCAATAATGGGTAAACTACCCAATTCTCAAATGCACAGAACTCATGCTCCCTAGAGGTATAGTTCCATAACCTCAACCATAATTACACAGGGTTACTCTGTCCATGATAGAATCTTCTGAGTTATAAATTTGATTGGTCCATAATGTTGAATTTGTAAAACATGATGAGATGCATAAGCAATGAGTATTGTAGGAACCTAGGGCTTCCTACCTTGTTCTAAATATCAACGAATCCTTGATGCATTTTTTTATTACAAACTACATGTAATCATAGTGAGTACTTACATAAGGGCTCAGCAACTCTAGGATTATCATCAACATTTCTGATGATACCCTTTCTCTTCCACTGTCTACACCTAAGACTCTGCATAGGGCATAGGATATGTATTTCATGTAAAAAGCTAGGTCTTTATAAAAATATGGTGATGGATCACTTGGAATAGGGGAAATTTAGTTTCTAGTTCCCCTTGGTGTGTGGGCCCGGATCAACTTGGATACAATACCAACCTATCTGGTATATCTGGAAGCTAGGGCTTTCAAGTTAATTTATGTAGAATAGGGGTTATAGATATCAAAATCTTTCATGAATGAAGCTCGATCTAGGGTTACCAAAATAGTGCCATCATCCTTCTTGATGGTCTTTGAAATAGTATCATACCTACTGGCCAACTCTAAGATCAAGTCCACATCAATGAATACATCAGGGACAACTAATTTGGCTAATCCACTGGTCCAGGGGTTTGATATGGGCATAGGGCCGTCAATGTTTTTATGGAAATAACTGAATAAATGATAACCAGAAAAATATGTTGTCTTGGAATCTCTAATATATGCATAATTATCTCCTAAATATTCATCATTTACCTTTTTGCCCCGATTAGAGCCCAGGAGAAGTTGAATAAAATATTCTAAATAGTTTTTCTTCCCTTTAAGGTCCTCATTATCACCACTTTTCCCACTGGTAGAGGTGACGCTTACTGCTCTGCTCATGTTTTCTGGTGTGAATTATCACTAATCAGCTTCTTTCTTTTACCAATATTGAAACAAATCTTATCAAAACCCTCACTTCCCACTTTGAATCACTTCAAATCTTCAACACTGATAATCACTTTCTGGATTCTGAACTGAAATCTTATCTACTCACTCTATAGACCTTGATTACTCTGTTCTTACTGAAAATACAAAGAACTAATGCAAAGTCTGAGCTCTAGATTCTTAAAAATTGGTAAGATAGAATGAATAATGGTAATGCCTATTAATGCACCAATCTCTTTCATGAATTTGCAATTCAGTCTTTTCCATCTTTACTTCTATGTGCTATGAAATCAATTCTAGCTCCTAGCCGTGGGATTTCAAACTGACAGATGATCAATTTCAAATGATGACTTTTCTTATAAAAACCTTATAATATTCAAAAAGATATCAAGATTTGATGATATTGGCTCTTTAAGAACAGCTCAGCAATCTTTTAAAACACGTTGTCATAACTTCTTCATTCTTATTAGTTGTCAACTATAAACATGGCGCGGAGAAAACCTCATGTATTACCTTGATCTCACCATGGTTTCTTTCAATGACTATGCGACTGTGTGATCTCATTGTCATGAAGAGTTATCCTTAACTCTAGTTATCTATTGAGACTTAACAAAAACCACACGATCATCTTTTAGATCAACAGCTACCTCTTAATCACTATATGAAATCACTTAACTCTTATTCTCTTCGAGACTTCGCGACTATAGCTTTACTAACTCATCTTACACTTCGGGTTTTCTTTTAGAGACTATGCGATTGCATAATCTCTTTGTCACTTTAAGATTTCCTTTACCCTGAGTAAAATCACAAAGATATGAAGACCTTTTTATATATATGAAGACACATTATATATATATATATATATATATATGAAGACTTTTTTACAAAGAAAAGATATGATATGATATGATATGTTGAGATAAGAAAGGATATGTATGTATGTGAATGGCAGATGAAAGAGCAGAGGTTGACAAAGATCATTGAAGAGATATGACTGGAAATATCTAATCATTGAGGATGCTTGTTTTGTTCATTACTAAGAACACTTTGTAACAGAAGTTTTTTTGTAAGAGTTGTAAGCTCAGTTGACCCCTAAAAGGGTGTTGTATACCTTTAATAGGGTTTTTATTCCTTTAACAAGGAAATGTACTATGTAATATTCAGCTCCTAACAGGGCTAGGTCTCCTAACAGGGATATTATACTTTAGTGCATGCTTTTGGGTACCATCCCCACCGGGGTTTTCCCTTGGCCAAGGTTTCCTCGACAACAAACTACGGTGTTATGATTTATGTGTTATTTTCTTATGTTCTTTTCATTTCTGTAAGCATATGGTTTATTCAAAATTGGTTTAAGTTTGTGTTGTAATATTGATTCACCCCCCCTCTCTCAATATTACTCAATCCTAACATAAGATCTATTATCTAAGCCATTTGATCCCAATTCTCCTAGGTTTGGAACTTACAAGGATAATTCCCTTGAAGTTCATGACAAGATAAATGCACCAATCATTGAGAAGAAAATCAGAAAGGAAGTTGAACAATTTTCTCTAAAGAAAGGCTTCACATAGGAAGCCATTGACAAGGCAAGAGAAATACATGTTGCAGAGAAGGATGGAACATCTGGAACAATAGCTATAACTAAAGATGAAGATTTATAAGTTATCTCTTCTACAACTAGTAGAAAAACTAGGAGTGTCATAGGTACAGCAGTCAAGAAGGAGAAACCCTCTTCTCCAGGTAAGATTCTAGTAAGAAGATTATTAAAGCCAACACAACCTAAGCCCATTAAAAAAAGGAGGCTACTGCATTAAAGAAGGTAGTTGATAAGAGGAAGAAAGAAAAATCTCAAAGGAACAAGGAAGTTGAAAGGAGTGAGGAAGAAGGTACTGAATCAAATGATGGACAAAAGGAGTTGAAGTCAAGTGGTAAGAAGTCAAAGGTAGTTGAATCCCCTACTGCAAAATCTATTAATTCATATTTGAGTAAGTTTATTTCAATAGATAACATAGTGAATAAAGTTAGAAAGTGGGGTGTATCGGTTGATGTCCAAAATCATTATGATAATTTCAATAAAGAAGGGCAGAAGCAATTGGAGGATGCAGTTGTATTCAATATGAATAAACTAATCAAAGATCTCATTGAGTTGCAAGGTCAAATTCCTATATTTTTTTATACTAAGATTGAAGCTAGGTGGTGGTTTGCATTGAAGAAAGACAAATAACTGATAGATTATGTTTTACTCCAATTACAACTGGAGATTTCAAAGAAATAAATCAAAGAGACTTTTGAGAAAGTTAGACCAAAATTCAAGATCAAGAAAAGGTTGACTACGTTACTCATTGGTGAGTCTCAATCAGTTCAAGATGAAACTGAGGCTATCTTGAAGAAATATTTTGGTCTTGTTGAAAAGAAGGAAGATAAGAACAAATAAGAAGAGGAAAAGGAAAAAGATAATGATGAACTTGAGATTACACATATTGATGAAGGATGCACGGTTGATGGTGTGAAGATCACACTTGATAATGCTTATTTGGATGAGCCCAAGGATACCATGGACACCACATGTGATGTTTATGTCATGGATAAACCTGAAGAACAAATGGACACTATAGAGCAACAGGAGGAAGCACCCAAGGATACACAAGAACAAAAAGAAAAGGAGACAGAGAAAAGAGGAACCCATTAGGATATGACCAAAGATGCATTAGTTCAAACACATGTAGATGATCAACTACAACAGGTACTGGTGATTGGGGCAACAGGTGGAAATGAGAAGCTTAAGATGAACATAAGGGGAAGACCATTGACAAGGAGATAGAAAAGGTAACAAATTTTTAGTCTTTTTATTCTAGCATTGTTGGTATGGATGAAGATATACCATCTATTAAAGGGTAAATAGATTTGATTACTATTAGTCCCAAGGAAATGATGGATATTTTTATGGATATTAAGTCCAAAGCAAAGAAGGAGAAGATGAAACAAGAGGCACAGATTATAATGACTGCAAGAGATATACTATCTGACTTAGTGCGTGAAGTACAATATGATAAGAAGGCCACATCGATTGAATAGTTGGGTAAATTGTTCACAATTACTAGTAAGAAAATACAAACTCTGGAGGATGCTACAACAATGAGAGTAGAAAGAGATTATGAAAGGAAGAGGTCAAAAAAGTTGGCTCAATCATTTGTACTTGACAGAAATAACTTAACAATGGCAGTGAACAAGGTGAAAGATGCTCTAACTCAAGGTGGTAAGATTCTTACCTCAACCTATAATTTTTAACAATTTCTGAGGGAATTAGATAGGAAAATATGTGAAGATCAACAAGAGCTAAGGATATTGATATAAAATTGTGATCCTATCGATGGTTCAGCTATAAGTTTTGGAGCTCAAGTTAGTGCAATAAATCATAAGCTTAGGCTAATAGGAATGATCAGGAAAAGAGGATTACAAACTTAATGAAGTTACAAAGTCTATTAATTCCTAAGTTGGATATTTTGAACAAAGTTGTTAAAGAGGTTGGAATGGTGTTTGTCTCACTTTCTTCGTGCACTGTAGAAGGAATGGAGGAGCTTGTACATTTGCTACATGGGAAGATACTTATCATGGATAACCCACTAAATACTTGGGTCAATGACTTAAATGTTTTGAAGGACACTTTTGGTGATGTATTCAATAGATTGTAATAGGCATATGCTATTCTTTCAATAAAATTTTGAACTTTGCTTATCTTTGTAATACCTTTGTCATTATCGTCCAAGGGGGAGTAGTATAGAGTGAAAAAATTTGGCTAAGTATTTGTAAGGGGGAGTAGTACAAATATAACCAGATATAGCAGTGCAATATGTTACATGGAATTGTGATGATTTTATTTTTTGCATAGTTAGACACTTAGTATTTGTTCCTTAGTGTTGCCATCAATTCCAAAGGGGGATATTGTTGGCCTTATGATGAAGATGATCGATTCCTAGATGCTTACAGGAAGTTTTTGTGTTGTCATTGCTGGAAACAAATTGTATTGAGAAAGTAAGATTAGATATACCAGTGATGAAGATGATTTCATAAGGATTTTTCTAAGTATCTAGTGTATCGGTGATAATACAGATAGTATTGGTAAATTCGATGTGCAATGATAATTCTCAAGATTCAAATGGTGCGGTCAGACAAGAAGTATCTACATAATTAGTTTTTCCTACTTCTATGATGATGTAAGAAGATTCAACATACATGAAAATATTTGAGGCAAACATGAATTATATCAGCAAGAATAGTGAACATTCAAACCGGTCTAGTCAAATTAGTCAAATCGAGGTTGCAATCAATTATTCGTTAATGTTCAATTTATTTTTGAATTTTATTGTTGAGGGTTGGCATTTAACCTTAAAATTTCCTATGTTGGCATGATCACTTATGAATTTTGATTGGGATTTAGAGGCTGACTTGGGTAACATGTTTTAGGATTATTCTACCGACCTAAATATGTTTATAAGAGATGAAATTAAAAAGAAAAGGGAGGTTGTTGATGTTATGATGATTGTGATCATTGGAGGTGAAGTTTGTATGATCAAAATAGCATAGTGAGAGGTATGTTAGTATATAGAAGCATTGAGAGGGGGGTGAATCAATGTAAATAGGTAATGAACAAATTCAACCAATAAACTAATTATGCTTTTAAGTAACTTCCACAAGACCAAACAAGCAACTGTAACTATGCAATAGAAGTAAAGTAATTCAATCAACCAAAAAACATAAACCATAACACCACTATTTTTATCGTGGAAACCCTTGTAAAGAGGGAGAAAACCATTATGGAAATAGTAAAAGAGTTTCCATGTTAGGAAATTACAATACCCTATTAGGGGCTCAGTTGGTTAAGAGTGACTAGTACCTTGTTAGAAGTACAAAGAGACCTGTTAAGATCTACCTCACTAGAGGATTTATAACTCCTTCTCATAAGTCGCCTTGTTAGAGGAATTTCACAAAAGACTTGTTAAAGTCCACCATGTTAAGGGAATTAACCTTGCTAACCTATTAGAGTTAGCCTTAAGAAATGAACTCAAATCACTAATATGGAATGGCACTACTTTCCTGTAAGGTCCAATTCAGTATTTGAAATCTTGACACAATACTCTAGCTCTGATTGAAACCACCAAAAACATGATCAAAAACCCTAAATCGCTTATTTATCATTCCTTTATATAGTTGTTTTCAATTTGGTTAAAACATTAAAAACAATCCACGATTTGTCCACCAACTTTGACTTAACTCATGAAAATTTGTGTCAATAAATCTTAACATGTCGGTCCAAAAATGTAATATAAATATTTAATACAAAAAATTGACAATAAATTAACTTCCTTGACCATCTGATCATCAAGAACCAATCAGTAACTCAACCGGTTCATATAGAAAAATCACCAAAATACTAACTTTCACAAAAAGTTGAGTTAACTAACACCGTCATAAGTATGGATTATTCTGACCATAGGGATGCACTAGTAATAATTGTATCACCCAATTTTCTCACCATCTCAAGAACTACTCAAAGCACTTTCCTGTTACTATCTTTCTGCTCACCAGTCAGATAACTTAGCATATTTGCTTTACCTATCTATCTTGTCAATCAGTAACTGTAACCTATTCACCAAAACTAATATAGTTAATAAGATGCCATCAATGACAAACTTAAACTCATCATTTCACCTCCAAAATCCATGATAATGCCAAAATTTTCCCCCTTTGGCATTGATGGAAAAACATAGAGAAAAAGTGACTAACTCCAAAAAAACTCTAATGACATGTAACTGATTGAATGTTTGAAGATGTTAAGTTGATCACCGAAATGCAGAAGGATAATGCAAGACATTAAATCAGTTAATGGATTGTATTTTCATTGAAGTCAACTTGATATAATCTAATCGGTTATAATCAAACTGTCAAAGACTTCAGACAATCAAAGAGATAAATATTATGCTTTCAGTAATGCATAAAAGACAAGAATTCACAATATGACTTCAAACACCGACGGTCATTAAACACTGATGGACAAAGATCGCCAAAATTCAAGTCATAGTGATGCCCGAGAAAGAACACCGACGAGCATTACCGACAAGAAGAATCACAAGCATAACCAAAGGCTAGAAACATAGTGTAAACCGATGGAGAAGCCCAAGGAGAACTGAAGTGTTGACCGAAGCTATCAAAGAGTTAAACACCAAAATTAACTTGAGTTCAGAAACAAAAAAATATCTAGCTAGCAAAGCTAAATATAGACTTAACTGGTAGTTATATTTTTTCAATGAAAAGATAAAGTCAGAGATAAGTAATGGATTTAAATTTGTTTTGTCCAGTTGGCAAGAAGATCTTGTTAAGGAAATGGATGAATAGGTAAGTGAATAATTTTGTCTTGTTGATGGTCTGAGGAAAGCAATGGCCTTTTGTGATTGATTGATTCCTCATTCCAGTCAACCATATATATTATACAAAGGGCTAGCAACTTGGAGTATCATGACCCTTCATGATATCCATTAATTACTAACTAATATAATTAGTTTACTTAACATCTCTTAACTAATCATCTATAGGAGGAGTTTCTAAAATAATAAATATAATTAACTATTAAGAGTGAACTGCATTAAAATTACAGTCCAGATTATAATCTGGTTGTAATGCTAATGCAGAGCATTACATAACTGATGTAATTATATTTAATTGTAATTTCATCAGACATTAAATCTGATTGAAACTATATTTCAACACTCCCTCTTAATAAAACAAGATTTAATTCAAACTCTCATTCATAACAATTTAAAACCAATAACTCAATGTTGTCTAGCCATGAGCATAATAGTTGACACAGTCCGGATCACATCATGACAATTTGAAACCAACAACTTAATGTTGTCTAGCCATAAACATAATACAGTCTGGAACACATCATGACAATTTGAAACCAACAACTTTATGTTGTCTAGCCATGATATGGTTATTATACAACAAGTAATAACATAGTGTTCAAGGTATCCAGTACAATCTGGACCATTAACTTTGATAAAGCCATTCTTGACACTTGGTTAACTATTAACAAGATTGTCACCTTGAAATAGTAACCTTAACACATAGAAGATCGTCACCTTCTCAAAACATCGATTGCAATATTTTATTTATTTATTTATTCATGAATAAATTACAATTAATATTAGAACTTAGTTCTAATTTCTCATTTAGATTTAATCATACCAAGTTTTCTCCTAAAGTATTCTATCTTCACTCTTGCAAGGGGCATGGTAAATGTATCAGCATTCTAATCTTCAGTACTAATATACATCAACTTTATGATGTTCTGATCTACCATATCTCTTATATAAAGATATGGAATCTCAATATGTTTAGATCGGTTATGGAAGATAGGATTAACTGATAGTTTGATACAACTTTGATTATCATAATGGATAATAGTGGGTTTCAAGGGTTCTCCAAATAATCTAAATAGTAATTTCCTTAACCATACTGCTTCTTGTGCTCCCATGGTGGCTGCCATGTATTCTGCTTCAGTTGAGCTTTAAGAAACCGTTGATTATTTCCTGTTGAACCAATAAACCATGGCAGACCCAAGACTGAAATAACATTCAGTAGTGCTTTTATGATCAATAGGACTTCCGACCCATTCGGAGTATGTATATCCATATAGCTGAATCTCAACTTTTTCATACTTTAGTCCAAGTCCAATAGTTCCACATAAGTATCTTAAGATATGTTTAGCAGCCATTAGATATATCCTTTTAGGTTCACACATAAAGTGACTTAATTCATTAGTTACATAGCAAATATCAGGATGAGTGTTAACAAGATACATGAGAGAGCCAACTATCTATCTATATACTGTAGGATCTGCTGGTTTTGAACCTTCCGCTTCCATTTTGAGTTTGATTAAGTTTGTTTCCATAGGAGTTGCTAAAGGTTTACAATCCATCATTCCAAATCTAGTTAAGATATCAGTGGTATACTTTTCATGATTTAGAAATATTTAGTTTTCCTTTTGACTTACTTCCAACCCTAGAAAATAGTGTAAAAGGCCCAAGTCCTTCATATCAAATTCAGCAGCAAGGTCTTGTTTGCATTTAGCAATTAGATGATCTTCACCAGTTATTAAAACATCATCAATAGAAAGAACCAATATGATCATATCACCTTTAGAAGTTTTGAAATAAATTTTAGGACCTGCCTCATTCTTGGAGTATCCTAGTTTAGTTAGATAGTTGTTTATTCTTGCATACCAAGTTCTAGGGGCTTGTTTTAGTCCATAGAGATCCCTTTTAAGTTTTTAGGCATAATGTGTTTTTCCATGTGTAGTGAACCCTTCTAGTTGTTCTATATACACTTCTTCTTCAATTGAACCATTCAGGAAGGTTGTCTTAACATCCATCTGATGTATCTTCCATCCTTTAGAAGTTGCAATTTCAATGATGGTTCTTACTAAAGTATATCTGGCAACTGGTGCAAATGTCTCTTCATAGTCAATTATATCTTTCTATGAGAATCCCCTTGCAACAAATTAAGCTTTATGATTTTCAATGCTACCATCAGGTGCATATTTGTTTTTGAACAACCATTTAGAAGAAACAATTGATTTGCCTTTAGGTCTAGGTACTACATCCCAAACATCATTTTTTAGTATGGATTGATACTCTTCAATCATGGCAT
>MU226532.1:990705-1038557 GCA_018584345.1 Thuja plicata
ACATTTTCCTTGCCCATAGTGGTCTTTTCTTGTTATAGACATCTTCATCATTTAGATTTGGAGGTTCAAGTTCTTCTAAGATATTCTCCCTCTCAATTTTAGTAGAGGGTTCTTCTTCTGATTCTAATTTTTGATTATCTTTAGAATCTATTGATGGGACTTTGGTGACTGGGTCCGCCAGCAGATGTAAGTTGTCACTGGGTACTGGGGTACCGGCCAACTTTGCCTGCAAAGTTTGTTTAGGGAAATGAGATTCCCTATGCCTCCAAGCACCTGAGGATCAGGTCTTGATGGTGCGGGGCTCAGTTGGGAGATGTGACTATTTTTGAGGGGGATAGCTAGTTTCTTCAACTCGTTCTCTCCTGCGATTCAGGAAAGTGGGGTTTATCCAAGCATTCTTATACTTAACAAATAAATTGAAAAAGATCTTGCAGGGTTAGAAGTACTTCATCTACCTATAGTTATGCTTAAAATTCCAAACATCAATAATACTCTAACACACTATACTAAATACTGAAGAAACATACAACCATCAGTTCATATTTCATCAGTAGCAAGGGAAAGGAGGTCGTTAATCTACTTTAAGTGTTAGAGAAAAGGACATGAAGAACATAAAGCATAAAATACTATCAATCCAGAAGACAGAATGCTAACAACATCATTGCAAGAAATCTCCCTTCTTCATTAACATTTCTTCCAGCAAGCACTGGTGTGTGGTACAATGGTGGCTCCAAGGGAGCATCTATCTACTGAAAGCTTAAAGACCAAGGAGCATTGAGCTCTGCAACTAAGAAAATGGAAATATTGCTCTTCTATTGCTATGGACTACAAAATCATCAATTTTGCCAACCCTTGGAATAGGGCCATACTTATTATTTATACACATTTATCTTCTAACCCTAACCCTAACCCTAACCCTATTTTACATCTTGACATAAAATATATTATCTAGTGGCCAGTACTACTTGCACCACTTTACAAAAGACCTCGAGACAGAGAAGGTCTGACATGTCAGAAGAATAAGACAAGAAGATGTAGTGGAAGAATCATCCTTAAGAAGAGAGCTGGTAAGGAGAAGGAAGAAATCTGATCCCCCGGGGATCAAGGCTACATGCCTCATAAATGAGAAAAGTGGTGCCCTATGTCCAATGCACCAGGTGTACATCTAAAGTAGCGCCTCGAGAAGATCATTTGTTTGAAAGCCTCTTGTCAATCTGATGTGCCTTGATGTAGCTATCTACCTTCTAACAACCTTTGACAACCTTTATTAACTTCTTGAAAGTGACCAGCCGGCCTTGGGGACCAGGACACAGGTCACTAAAAGAATAAAAAATATGGGATCCAAAACTCCAGGATCAGGAACTTACGTTCTGAAAGAATAAAGAATACAAAAATACTTTGGTTTTCTCTAGCCCCCAGAGAATCTCTACTATTTCTTATTGTCATTGAAGGTTTGGAGGAGATGGGAGATTCCATCTTCATCAACTTCTTTAAGATCAGCCCGTCGGTACTTAGCCACCTCAATCTGTTCCCCCAGGTCTGGAACATTTCCTTTAAACTCATCGGCCATCTTTGCCGCATCATGACCACTGAGTACCATACAAGTTATTCTCATCATTTGGGCACCATCTACTCCCTCAAGGGATTGATACCTTGATTCCATCAGATCATCAAACTTCCTCAGGATGTACTCCTCTGGCATACAAGTGTCAGTGTTGAATGGGTTAGCTCCGAAGACCTTTGTAACAAAAGACTTGTATAAATTAAAATAATATTGCACTACATTGATCTTTTCCCACAGAGTCCCCACCAGTTGCTTGATTACCCCCAATGTGAGGTCAAGTTTGGAGTGCTGAGTTTTCACAAAATCAAAGGACTCTTCTCCCAAAATTTTAGACTCGAAAACAACTTCTTCTCCGAGGTAGATGAGTTCTTCAAACTCAACTTTCCATGCCTCATAATTTTTGATGTCACCCTCCCATATGTTGATGGTGGTTTTGGCCTGATGTAAGACATGGAAAGCCGCATATAGGTCTGGGAGGGTGGATACTAGGAAACGCCATACATTTCCCACTTGTAGGGCAACCCATTCATCGACTTCTTGGGCTTTCTTCCTCAACGCCCGCAATGAATCTACATTGCTTTGTGAAATTGGTATATCTGATGTAGATTCCCCTAGAGGAATAACGCTGATAGGTCGAGCTAGCTCAGTTAGCAACCCCATAAGGTTTGCATTTTTCTCTTTTTCTGCTTTAAGCTTCTGAGCTTCTTTCACATAACGAGCCTCTACTACCCTGGCTGCCTCTTTTAACATGTCTACCTCACCTTGTTTTCCTCTTTTCCCCAGCGATATCTCTGTGATGGTATAATCTCTGGCCTCTATCATCACTTCATCCATGTTTTGGGAAGGCATTGCTATCACCGTGACTGTTTCTCCACCCGGCTCAGTCTGAAGGGTGTGGACTTTCTGGGATTTCTTGGCCTTTGGTGGGTTTTGTGCCTGCGCCATCATCTCTGCTAAGGAAAGGTGGGCCTGGGGCATTTTCAGAGGTGCCTTTCTCTTTTTGGTTTCTATCAACCAAGGGGGCGGTAGGGGTGGCTTGTTATCCAAAGTGTGCTCCTGTGAATTCTCCCCAACATCTTGTTGTGCCTCTTCAATATTACGAGCTTCCCCCAGCTCCTTCCTATATCCTCTTTCTCACCGAAAGTGTTTGCTTCAGTGGTATTTGTATCTTTTGCCCCGGTGTCTACATCTTTGGCCATGTATGGGTTTTCATTTGTTGCCCCAGGGATTTCTTCATCTTGTTGTTCCTCTTCTTCCTCAGCCTCTGTTGCTGGGATGTCCTCTTCCATTGGTACATATTTTGGTAATGGGGGAAGTAACGGGCCAAGATTCAGTGTTTGAGCCGCAGTGATTAGCTCCCCAAATGTCACCTCCATGAGTGGTACTTGGAACATGGCAGCTGAGGTTACGGTTGCTCCTGAAGGTCTGATTCCCCCAGCTGATGCCATTTGTTCACTTTGCTTTTGTTGGTCCACTCCCATGTCCTGTATCTTTGAGACTTCAGAGACAATTTCTTGTTCTGCCTCTTCCTTTTCTTCTACCCGCTCGTCCTGTTCTTGGGCAGGTTCCTGTTCTAGAGCTTCCTCTTGTTCTAGGACTTTAGCCTCTGTCTACTCCATGTCCCCTTGCAAATTCCTAAACTCAGTGGTTGTAAAAACATCGTCAAACTCATCCTGAGGGGGAGGATTTTCTGGGACATCAGTGGGCTCTGGTTCCCTCTCCGGCTCCGGGGAGTTAGAAGAGAGGATTTCAACTTGTGGGATCTGAGGCATCCCCAACTCTAGCTCTGCCTTTTGCTTCGGATTGAGTCTCTTCTTCTGCCTAGTGACCAAAAGTGGCCCTACATCTCTTAGGGCCTGCTCCTCTCCCAGATCCACTCTGGTTTCCCTGACCATAAGCATTGCTAATGAAGGGGAAGAAGGAGGATGGATGGGTCTGGTCATGAGCACTAGAGTTGCCAACTGCGTGATTAATTTATCTTTCATTTGCTCAGAAGCTACCACTGATTGTTTCAGTTGCTCCTTAATGGGGGCCTCCTATGGAGCTGGGGTTTCCATTATTCCTTTTCCCCTATCTTCTTTCTATGAGGAAGTTCTAGATCCTAGGGTTAACTTTGGCACAGGCTGGGCAGCCCTGCGGACACTCCCAGGGTACACCTTCTTAAAATAGGTGTGGTTGCATTTGACCACATTGCGGGTGAATTCTTCAATGGTGGGCCCCTCCTAGGCATTCCAGTCCACTGGTGTGAGGGTCAACTTATCAATCCGCTTTGCTTTGTACTGGGGATCTATTATGGATCCAGAGTCTGGGAAATCATCTGGAAACTTCCAGAGCTTTAACCTTTCCATCATCCCCATGGTCATTCAGACGTAATGCGGGCTCTGGACTTCCATTTCATCTTGGAAATCTTCCCAAAAATCTTCCATGTGGTATTGGTGGGGGTCTGATGCCCAGGGAAGTTTCGACGCAATTTTTTCGTGCAGATCACAATGCTTCCACACCAAGTAGAATTCTATTAAATTATAGCTTTTGAGCTCATTGTCTGCTTCCTTGGCCGTGGCCAGACTGCATGATTAATTCCCATAGGTAATTGGGAATGGGATATTGGTCACCTTCTTCAAGGTGTAGAAGGCATGCAGCTCCATTATTTGTCTACAATATTCCAAAAGAATTATCTTGTTCCCACAATGCTTGGGTAATAAGTAAGCTTTTTCGGAGAAGCCAGTTACCCTTATGTATGTATGTTGCTGGAACTATATATAATAATGGCTATAACTCCTGACCAAATTCATCGCCTCTATGGATAGGTGGTATCCTGCATCCCGAGTAGGTGTGAGTAGGTTGTAATAAATAAAGGCATCATTCACCCAGCAGAAACTGGGGAAACTGGCCTCCCATTGGATTTGTGGGAAAAAGTCCCAGGGAGCCTTCTGACCTGGTCTAATCTTGAGTATTCCTTATGTGAGTAACCCATTGGTGCGGGGTTGCTATTGTGCCAAGGCCCAAAGAACATAGGAAGTCATATAGAACTTCCACTTTTGAACCGCCTATAGAAACTGAGAATCTACATGGTTGGAGATGATGACGGCCTAATAAAAATATTCTCCCTTGGTGGAGATGCCAAGCAAAAAATAGTACATCCATGCTGAGAATTCTCGAGCATGGGGTTTCCCGAAGACCCAGGATAGTGCTATTATCCCCATCTGGATACTTTCCTTGAATTTGGATTGGGAGAGTTCTAGCTTCATTCTCTTTGGATCCCTCTTCGGGGTCTTGAGCTAATTGTTATTTATGTATATTCAGGCTGCCTCCTCCAGCGGTTTGAACTATGCTAAGGAATCTACTCTAGTAACCACAGTTGGTTTGTCAAATTGAGGGATCCCCAAGCCCATTTGGAAGGTAGCGGCGTCGAGAGACACCATAGAAGTAGGATACCCGGTAGGTTCTGGGGCTGTGAGCATAACGGCCCAGATAAAAGAGTTGTAATGTGCTACAAGTGTGAGGATTAACTCTAAAGACTGCACTGAGCATGGAAAACAGGTGGCCTTGAGAATCCTAGAATCCCCGATGTTGATCACCAGTGGATCCCCAGACTGTCACTGAATATACATCATTTTGAACAAGGCCTACATCTCAGGCCATGTTTCGACGTCGGTGTCGGTGATTAATTGAACTTTGGAATCAATCTTTGATCCCATGATGGCATTTTCCCTCGCGTACTTCATGGTGAGAGGCAATTTCTCTAAGGCCCTCTCCATCTTAGATTTTACAGTTGCCCTGGTGACCACCGCGGAAGGAAGTTTCAGACTCCCGGGTGGTGAAGATGCAGAAGCCTCAGACATGATGGAAGTATATTATTCTGGAAACCTGCAAGGCGAGGCAACCATCAGAATGTATAGATAAATAAAACTCTGAGATCCAGAGATCTTACCACTGTGGCGCTTTCTTTCCCTGAAAAGTTAGCTTAGTTCAAAAATCCCAGAAAGTATATATATTTTGCAAACTTAGAAATTTAACCAATATCTGGGCCCGGGGGTCTCATCATACTTAGTAAAAGCAAGACGTGGGTTGGGTGAGGGTGAGAGACCCAGAGTCTGGAAAACTAACTGTTGAAAGGCATGCAAAAAGTGGACTGTCAGGCCCAAATAGGCATCACGTGGCTATGCAATAAATGGAAGTTATGGCGACGGCGGCAGAGCCAACTGTCTAAATGCACAAAAAGTAGAGGTCACTTGGATAGTTTTGAATGCATACGTGGGATGTAAATGGGATATTCATTAAGGAAAATTTATTAGGAGAGAGAAAACTACCTAGTTAAAACCAGCCGAGAGCTGAGTTTCAACCAGGTGGTATCCTGCATGGAATGAGCTCGCAAATTTGGGAACAGAGGGAGCACGATGAGCTAGCTATGAAACTGGGTGGATATACATAGAATACACACAAGGCCCAAAGGTATACACATGCAAAAATAAAGGATATACATTAAAATATAGCCAATGTACATATATACACAACGTAGAGTCGCTACCTAAACAAAAACTAAAAAATGTACAAGCATATACATTATTTACATTATCTACATACTATACTACATCTGCACAGAGGGTAGACAACCCTCTAGCAGAGCCAATCCACCAACGGGTGGCGAAATTAGACACAGAAAAAAATTAAAATGCTAGACAAACAAAAGCCAAACAAAGAAAACAAAGAAAAAATAAAGAAAAGCAAAAAAAAAATGGAAGAACCAGGAACACCCACCTGGAAACCGGAGAAAGGAAGGAAGAAAAGGTGGCCGCGAACACTCTGTAACAGCTTCTACCATCAAAGGATCACCACTCCACACCAAAAACCACTTGTAATTGTTCAGAATAACTCAGAAATAGCTCGTACTAGACTCTGCTCAAATTACTGTGATATCGCTCTAAAATTTGCTCGAATTGCTTAAGTGTTTTAATCGCAGTAATTATGAAAATGACAGGTGATTTCCTTTTATAGATGGGGTAAAAGCAAGTTACCTTTCCTTCCACAAACTTTGGAATCAAGATGACCTCCAGACTTCAGGCCCATGGATTCCGTGCGACCATATCTCCTTGCAAGAAGAAGACATCGTGGCAAAGAATCCCAGAGTCTAGAATTAGGCTCCTAGACAAAGAATGACAAACTCCAGGACCGGGTTCTAGAGACACAAGAGACAAAAACAAAAATCAAAACCAACACCATGGGAAAGAAAACCCAGAGAAGGAAAAAAAAGAAAACAAAAGAAAAATACAAGGCAAGAGCCAGAAACATAAAACAAAAAAAAAGGGGGGGGGTCAACATTTTGCACACAAAATGTAGGGATGGGGATGCAGGGCATAAAAGAATCTCAGCATGTAATGCTTTCATCAAATTTTACATCTCTGCTTATTTCAACTAACCTTTGTCCTGAAATGTATATGTGATATCCTTTGTAGTTTTCACTATAGCCCACTAGAATACCTCTTTTTCCAGATGGTTCTAGTTTGGTCCTCTTTTCTTTTGGAACATGAATATAAACTGGGCATCCAAATATTCTGAGATGAATTAAGTCTGGTTTGTTTCCAGTGAAAGCTTCTTTAGGAGTTATATCTTTTAGACTAGAGTGTGGACATCTATTTTGTATATATACTGCAATATTTGAAGCTTCTACCCAAAATGAGACATGGATGTTTTGGTCATGCATCATGGCTTTAGCTACTTCTATTATTTTTATGTTCTTTCTTTCTGCTACTCCATTCTGTTGAGGATTATATGGCACAGTATACTCCCTCTTAATCCTAGCAGAATTGCAGAATTATTTAAATATTTTAGTTGTGTATTCACCCCCATCATCTGATCTTAGTATTTTGATATTCTTCCCTATTTGATTTTCTACTAAAGCTTTGAATTCTTTGAACTTGGATAGTACTTCAATTGATTCTTTTAGCTTCAAGAAGTATATCCAATTTTTTTGAGAGAAATCATCAATGAATATTATGTTTTATAGAGATCCCATTAGGGAGGGTGTTGACATGGGCCCACATAGATCATAATGAATAAGTTCTAAAATGTCTTTAGAATTGTGTTCACTAGAAGGGAATGAACTTTTAATACTTTTTCCTAGTGCACAACCTTTACAAATTCCAGAGTATTTTGATTCTATATTAGGTATTCCTGAGGTTATTTTATTTATGATAGGTAGAGCAATATAACCTAGGTGACCTAACCTCTTATGCCATAATTCATTGTTATGAGAAATTTCATGGTTTAATGCAACCTTTTGATCATAGAGTAGTTTATATAAGCTACCATCTCTAGATCCTATTGTTACAACATTTTTATATTTGATTTTTTAGGCCAAATAAGAAATTTATCTTCATTAAATGTGACTCTATATCCTTGATCAGCTAGCCCTAAAATGGATATTAGGTTCCTTTTAATTCCTGGTACAAACAGAACATCTTTTAGATGTAATGTTACCTCACTTCCTAGTTTGATTGAACAGGTCCATATTCCTTTCACACGGTAGGTGGAGTTATCACCAATGGTGACTTCTTCATAAGAATGTCCTTCAAGATCTTCAAATTGATTCATGAATCCAGTTATGTGTCTAGAAGCTCCACTATCAATTATCTAGGTGTTCTTATTTGTATTAATTTCACTTGATAATGCTAGAAAGAATAGTGAATTATCTTCTTTGGTTTCAGCTATATTTGCTTGTCCTTTATTTCTGGTAGGACATTCTCTATGAGTGTGCCCATATTTTTCGCATTTGTAACACTGAACCTTCAATTTGTCTTTCTTATAAGATTTATTTGAGAAGTTGGAATTATTAGAGAAATTTATGTTTCCTTTCCTCTTGAAGAACTTCTTCTTGTTGTTGAAAGTATTTGTTTGTAGTGCTTGAATCTCACTTCCCTTATTTGTTCCAATCCCTCTGGATATCAACCGAGTTTCCTGTTGTAAGAAATCATTTTTGAGTTGGTCGAATTTAGGCAAAGGAGGCCTTCCACTGATACATTGAATAAATGACTCCCATGATAAACGTAATCCCCTTAGAGCAATTAGGGAAAGATCAACATCATCAATTGTATTACCAATGGAGAATAGTTGATCCCTTATTTCAGTGATTCTTAGAAAGTAAGATGTTATTGTTTCTCCCTTATTCATTTTGATAATCATCATTTGTTGTTTTAGAGTTAATATCATGCTTGCAGTATTTATCTCAAATGTATTTTGAATGGTTTTATACACCTCATAAGCAGATGTTAACCTCAATATTCTTGGTAATATTGAGTCTTTTACTGAGTCAATGATTAGCTTCTTGGATTTATTGTTTCATCTTTTCTAGATTGCTTTTTCTGTCTCATGTTTAGGTATTTTAGGATCTTCCTCTATGTAGGATTCTAGTTCTAGTTCTTGCATCAATGTATTGATTTGAATCTTCCAAGAGACAAAGTTAGAGGCACCTTCAAGTATGTCCTCCATCCTGAGTGTGTGGGCCATATTTTATAACCTTCAAGTATTAAAATTCTTGATTTCTTATTATTAAAGATGCAATAGTTTTATGTGTCTCTACCGATAATTTCTGATAACTGGAATAATCTGAGTCTCTATCGTCAATTTATATGTGTGTAGATTAATGAGATTCTGTCATTGATTTGAGTGCCTGCAAGTTAATCTATCATCGATTAAATGTCTACAATTTTAATGGGTCTCTATATGATTTATCCTTGATACAGTCACAGAAATTGTAGATGCTCAGGTTCTGATGATCCTTGATGCAGATTGCTAATACAGATCGTCGATGTCTATGTATATTTTAGATTGATTTATATTGCAGATCATTGGTTCCTAGATCATCGATGTCTTTACTTATTAATGCAGATCGACGATGCCCTAGATATGGTCTATAGATTGTCGATGTCTATTTGCTCACTATCTTATTCACATTTCCTACCTTGGCTCTGATACCATGTTAAGGAAATGGATGAATAGGTAAGTGAATAATTTTCTCTTGTTGATGGTCTGAGGAAAGAAATGGCCTTTTGTGATTGATTTATTCCTCATTCCAGTCAGCCATATATATTATACAAAGGGTTAGCAACTTGGAGGATCATGACCCTTCATGATATCCATTAATTACTAACTAATATAATTATTTTACTTAACATCTCTTAACTAATCATCTGTAGGAGGAGTTTCTAAAACAATAAATATAATTAACTATTAAGAGTGACTTGCATTAACATTATAGCCCAGATTATAATCTGACTGTAATGCTAATGTAGAGCATTACATAACTGATGTAATTATATTTAATTGTAATTCCATCAGACATTAAATCTGATTGAAACTATATTTCAACATATCTCAGTGAGATAAAATAGGATTTTTGCTTTAAATATAATTGGAAATAATTGTGGATCATGCCAAGATCAAGAAAATCAAGAACCTAACAACGGTGATATCATGTCTATAAAGAGACAACTCAATTCATTATGTATTGGTGTGGTGGGTGAATGAATGAAAAGAGGATGCTAAAGAGAAAATGATGAAGAGAAACTTCATACATTCCTGATCAATCAAGTTGAGGAAAGAGATAAAGTTTTTTTGTGGACACCGAGCAACAGAGCATAGCATCACCGAGAAGAATCAAAGTGGAGCAAAGGTATAAACTAAGATATATTGATCAGAATAGTTTTATGAGATTACAATAGATCTGAAAATCTACAAGTATAAGTTGTATATGTGAACAGATCATACTATTTTAGTTTAACCATTGATTCAGAAAGTCTCTCCACTGAGCAGGATTTAAAGATCATTTCTATATTGAGATACATCCACAGGAGTGTCAAAAATTTTGATCATGAAGATAGCATGAGATTCCAGATGACTATTGATAGGCCAAGTGAGTGTTTGTTCAAGGAAGGTAGCATAGAGATGCCCGATATCAAGTGACAGAATAAATTTGTAAATCCTCTAACAAGGTCACACCTAACAATGTGTTTGTAACCTTTAACAAGGTTGGCTCTTCATTGAGCTCACTTCAAAAGAGTGAAAATTTTGGGTTACCGATCCCAAGTGGTTTTTCCCTACACAGGGTTTCCACGTTAAAAGTCCATGTGTTAATGTGTTTATGAGTCATTACTTTAGTGTTTTTCATTACACATAACTTAATTGGATTGATTGGTATACTCTAGATAATTTATTATCTTTCAAAAAATTAACAGACTACTATTCAGTAAACATAAAGTAGAAGGTTTTACAAAGCATTCCGAGCAGTAGTAATTTGATAAAAGTATTTGGAGGCATTCATATTATAGGACTGAAGTTAACTAGAGGCTTAATATTGTGGTACAAATTTTTTGAGTTTATTATTGGAATATTTTTTAGTCCATTGATTCACCCCCTCCCCCCCCCCTCAATTATTACTAACAATTGGTATCATATCTTGTGTTCTTAGAAAGGGAGTTTAACAGTTCAAGCAAAAGATCACAAGATGAACAGACAAGATGTGCCTAAGTTGAATAAAGACAACTTTGCATTATGGAAAAGCAGAATAAGACTCCACCTATTAGGTATTGGAAATGATATTGTTCAATACTTAGATATTGAATATGTGTTTCCTATAGGACCTCACACTCTTGAGAAATTAAGAGTAAAGCATGAGCATAACTGTGTGATGATAGAACTTGCATCATCACTCTCTGATGTTGAGTTTGAAGATGTCAAAACCTACACCTCTACAAATCAAATGTGGGATAAGTTGAAGCTTGTACATGGAGTAGATGCCAATGTACTAAGAGCAAAGGCAGAAAGCCTAAGAGGGAGGTTTGATGACCTAAGGATGAAAGAAGGAGAAAAAATTACTCAGTATAGCTGCAGAATCAAAGAGGTAGTAAATGCTATCTGAGGAGTTGGAGGTGTACTTGAAGAAGAGACAGTGGTAAGAAAAATATTAAGAAACTTACTGCTTGTATATGCTATTAGAGTTTCTGCTATTCAAGAAATTAGAGCAGTTGCAAACAATACAGTTACTCTAGATAGTTTGATTGGTAGACTAATTTCATTTGAGATTAACAACTTTGATAATAGTGTCTTACCATCTATAGAATCTGCATTCAAATCTTCTCTAAAGATAAGTAACTCAAGTCATAGACATGTTTTTAGAAATGATAGTGACAGTGATAATGAGGATCAAGGACTTGATGAAATTGAATCACTTATGGCCAGAAGATTACAGAGATGTCCAAAGGTAAATCACCACTTATATGTTTCAATTGTAAAGAGGTTGGACACTTTGCTACAAGATGTCCAAACTAAAGAAAAGATGATAGAGGAAATGACAAATTATATGAGAAGAAGTTTGATAAAGGTGATAATAGAGATTACTGAAGCAACCAATAATCTGACAAGAGAGATACCCGAGACTACAAGGACAAAGGGAAGAAAGCTTGTTACCTAGCTGAGAAAAGAGCTGATGACACTGACACTAAATCAGAAGAAGACATAGAGATGGTATTTGTAGCCATGAAGAGATGAAGAAAGGTATGTAGAAACTGCACTCATATCTAAAGTTATTAAAAATGATGTCTGGATCATAGATAGTGGTTGCACTCACCATATGACCGGTGATAAAAAAAAGTTTGAGACTTTTGAATACTATAATGGTGGTTCACTAAGAATGGAAAATGATACATCTTGTCCAGTTGAAGGTAAAGGAACCATAATGTTAAATAACCTGATAAAATGTGAAAATGCCTATTGGGTCAAAGGACCAAAATATAATTTGCTCAGTGTTTCACTGCTGAACAATTCAGGTCATAGAGTAGCATTTGAAAATAAGAAGGCAAAGATCTACAATGAATTAGGAAGGTTGATTGGTACTAGTGAGAAGACAAAAGGTAACCTTTTCTACCTTGATGACACTAACACCACTTTTTTAATGGCTAGAAACGAAGACATATGGTTGTGGAAAAAAAGATTATGTCATGTGAACTTTGACAACATGATAAAGATAAGAAACAAAAGAAATGTCAGAGGTTTATCGAGCATGACTAAGCCCAAGCATATCATGTGCAAGAATTTTCAAAAAGGTAAGATGACAAAGTCTAGTTTCAAGAGTAAAACCCATACATCTACTGCAATTCTAGAATTAGTCCATATAGATCTATGTGGACCCATGAGGACAAATAGCTACTATGGAGATAGGTATTTTATTCTCTTTGTTGATGATTTTTCTAGAATGATGACAGTCATATTTTTAAAAGATAAATTAGAAGCATTCAAGATGTTTAAATGGTATAAAGCAATGGCAGAAAAACAAAGTGAAAAGAAATTGAAATTCTTAAGGTTGGATAGAGGAGGGGAATTTACTTTAGGTGAATTCACTGACTATTGCAATAAGTGTGGAATTAAAAGATAGGTTTCTGCACCGAGAACACCACAGAAAAATGAAATTGTTGAAAGGAGAAATAGATCAATTGTTAACTATGCAAGAACATTGGTGATTGAGAAAAGCATCACTCAAACTTTCTCAAGGGAAGTTGTCAGTACTCCTGTCTACACACTAAACATAGTATAATTGAAGAAGGACACAAAGAAGATACAGTATGAGATTTGGTATGGTTATACACAAAATGTAAGTTACTTCAAAATCTTTGGTATTCAATGTTATATATTGAAGGATGATAGAAATAGAAAACTTGACTCGAAAAGTGATGAAGGTATCTTTCTAGGGTATTCAATCAAAAGCAAGGCTTATAAATGTCTTAACAAGTCATCTAACAAAATCATTGAAAGTGCAAATGTGAAAATAGATGAATTTACAGAAAATAATGATAAGGAAAGAAAAAAGGAACCAAAGGACTACAACAGGTTTGTTTATATAGAACCTGACACTCTACCCGAGCAATAGTGTGTCACTCGCGAGCATCAGAACATTGCACCTGAGCATCAGGATGCAATTACTGACAATTAGGATAATCCTCAAGATGATGTTCCAAACAATGGAGATGAGAATGAAGGTGAAGAAGATGATCAAAATGTTGAACCCAGAGCTGAACCAAAACTTTCCAAGTATGTTAGAAGACATCATCCATGGAACCAAATCATAGGAGACAAAAAGGTTGTAACAAGAACAATAAGTAAGTCACTTAACACCAGATGTTTACTTTGTGATTTTGAGCCTAAATCTATTAAAAATTCACTTGAGAATGAAGAATAGGTCCGTTCTATGAATGAAGAAATAGAACAGATTGAGAAGAACAATACATGGACACTAGTACCAAGACCAGATGACAATAAAGTCATCGGTACCAAATTGATATTCAGAAACAAGTTGAATGAGAATGGAGAAGTCACAAGAAACAAAGCAAGGTTAGTATGCAAGGGATATGCACAAGAAGAAGGTATTGAATATGGTGAAACCTTTGCACCCATTGCTAGACTAGAAGGAGTTAGAATCCTACTTGATTATGCTGCATTTAAATAATTCAAGGTATACCAAATGGATGTCAAATCTGCATTCCTAAATGGAATACTAGAAGAAGAGGTATACATTGAACAACCAGAAGGGTTTGTTTATCCAGACAAGAGAAACATGGTATGTAGACTACATAAAGCCTTGTATGGATTGAAACAAGCATCAAGAGCCTGGTATGAAAGACTTCATTCATATCTCATTAGCATAATTTTTTTTAGAACAAGTAAAAATAGCAATCTGTACTTAAAAGAATATACCGATGGTAATATTTTGATTGCTGAAATTTTTGTTGATGATATCATTTTTGGGGGGAATGAATTGTTATACAAATCCTTTTCAAATGAAATGAGAAAGGAATTTGAAATGTCTATGTTTGGGGAGATCAAATTCTTTCTTGGTCTACAGATTCTTCAACAAGATACAGGCATATACATCACTCAGTCTAAATACATCAAGGAAGTGTTGAAGATACTCAAGATGGAAGATTCCAAACCAATTGGAACACCTATGGCTACTGGATGTAAGCTGACAAAAGAAGACAAATCCAATGAGTTAAATCAGACCTTATATAGATCACTGATTGGAAAACTGATGTATGTTGTTCGCACTAGACCAGATATAGCACACGCAGTTGGAATAGTTGCAAGATTCTCTGTTAATCCCAAAGAATCACATATAACTAATTTTAAGAGAATTCTGAGATATCTGAAGAACATTGAGGACTATGTCTTATGGTACAAAAGAGAAGGAAAATTTGAGCTACACATCTATACAGATGTTGATTGGGCTGGAAACATTGATGACCGAAAGAGCACAACTGGAGGAGCAATCTTCATGGGTGACACACTTGTCACATGGATAAGAAAGAAGCAAGGATGCATCTCTTAGTCAACTACAGAAGAAGAATATGTGGTTGCTATTGCAAATTTCTCAAATATTGCATGGGTCAAACAATTTTTGGAAGTTATGAATATGAAGATCCTTGAACCAGTAATTATCTTTTGTGATAATACTAGTGCAGTTAACATTTCTAAAAATCTAGTTATGCATGCTAAGACTAAGCATATTTCTATCAAGTATAACTATCTGAGAGAACAAGTGAAAGCAAAGGGAGTGACACTAGAATATGTTCAATCAAAGGAACAGTTAGCTTACATATTCACCAAGCCATTACCGAAGGATACATTTGAGTATCTGAGACAGAGAATAGGGGTCCAACCCTTGTCTATCAGTCATTAATCTGACTATGAGGTTGCATCATCCTATACCAAACCTGAAGATCAGTCATGTTGATGCAAACACTAAGATGGACAACAATAGATATATCTGTACATAGCAAGGTACAAATCTACACTGAAAATCAAAACATTGTATTGCTAATGGATAGGGAAATTCAAGCAATATATTATGCAAAAGGAATGGAACATGATATAGATGATAAAAACAAGGAGAAGTGTTTATGTTTGGCATTATTTTCAAAGGGAGAGATGATCTCATTATCATACAAAGGGAGAGATGATTCCATTATCACAAAAAAGGAGAGATATGATAAAGGGAGAGATTATATCATTATCCATAAGGTAAAGTTCCTGAAAATTAGAAAGAAAGAGCTAAACAATATTCTAAGGGAGAGAAATTGATTACATGTGAAATATCCATCTAAGGGAGACAAGTAACAAACGGAGAGAATTTAGACAAAAATAAAGATTATTGTCAAAGGAAAAATAGATTATCAAAAAGAGGAACAGTCAAGGCAGAGCACATATCAGGACAAAGATATCAAATGATACATCTATCCAGAGAAGGGATTGAAGATTGAAGATTGAAGACAACCACTCTGCATGAAACAAATCCAAGTTATTTTTGAGCTTACCAAGAGCTAGACATTTGTAATAGTTACATTAGGAAAGCTTGATGAAACTGTATATTTCATATTGTATTAGTGATATTATAGTATGATAATGTAGTATGTTTCCATCAATGCCAAAGGGAGAGATTGATGACATGTAACTGATTGAATGTTTGAAGATGTTAAGTTGATCACCGAAATGTAGAAGGATAATGCAAGACATTAAATCAGTTAATGGATTTTTTTTTCATTGATGTCAACTTGATATAATCTAATCAGTTATAATCAAAGTGACAAAGACTTCAGACAATCAAAGAGATAAATATTATGCTTTCAGTAATGCATAAAAGACAAGGATTCATAATATGACTTCAAACACCAATGGTTAGTGAACACCAATGGATAGAGATCACCGAAAGTCAAGTCATAGTGATTCCCGAGCAAGAACACCGACAAGAATTACCAACAAGCAGATCACAAGCATAACCGACGGCTAGAAACATAGTGTAAACCAACGGAGAAGCCCGAGGAGAACTGGAGTGTTGACCGAAGCTATCAAAGAGTTAAACACCAAAATTAACTTGAGATCAGAAATGAAAAAATATCTAGTTGGCAGAGCTAAATATAGACTTAACTGGTAGTTATCTTTGTTTTCAATGACTAGATAAAGCTAGAGATAAGTAATGCATTTAAAGCTATTTTGTCCAGTTGGCAAGAAGATCTCAGTGAGAGAAAACAAGAGTTTTTCTTTAAATCTAATTGGCAAGAATTGTGGATTACGCCAAGATCAATAAAATTGAGAACCTAACTATGGTGATATCATTTTTATAAAGAGACAACTCAATTCATTATTAATTGGTGTGGTGGGTGAATGAATGAAAAGAGGATGTTGAAGAGAAACTAATGAAGAACAACTTCATACAGTCCTAATCAATCAAGCTGAGGAAAGAGCTAAAGTTTTCTGCTGACACCGAACAACAGAGCACAACATCACCGAGAAGAATCAAAGCAGAGCAAAGGTATAAACTGAGATATATTGATCAGAATAGTTTTATGAGATTACAATAGATCTTAAAATCTACAAGTATAAGTTGTATATGTGAACAGATCATATTTTTTCAGTTTAACCATTGATTCATAAAGTCTCTTAACTAAGCGGGATTTAAATATCCTTTCTATATTGAGATACATCCACGGGAGTATCAAAAAGTTTGATCATGAAGATAGGATGAGATGTTGGATACCTATTGATAGGCCAAGTGAGTGTATGATCAAGGAAGGTAGCATAGAGATTCCCGATATCAAGTGACGGACTAAACATTTAAATCTTCTAGCAAGGTCACACCTAACAATGTGTTTGTAACCTTTAACAAGGTTGGCTCTTCACCAAGATCACTTCAGAAGAGTGAAAATTTTGGGTTACCGATCCCAAGTGGTTTTTCCCTTAACAGGGTTTCCACGTTAAAAATCCATGTGTTAATATGTTTATGAGTCATTACTTTAGTGTTTTGCATTACACATAACTTAATTAGATTGATCGGTATACTCTAGATAATTTATTGTCTTTTGGTAAATTAATAGACTGCTATTCGGTAAAAATAAAGTAGAAGGTTTTACAAAGCATTCCGAGTAGTAGTAATTTTATAAAAGTATTTGGAGTCATTCATCTTATAGGACTGAAGATAAATAGAGGCTTAATATTGTGGTACAAATTTTTTGAGTTGATTATTGGAATATTTTTGAGGCCACTGATTCACCCCCCCCCCTCTCAATTATTACTAATAAACTCTTCTCACTTATCACCAAAACATATATAGAGCAATGTAACCATCTGTTATACATTACTCTACAATGTATAATGATCACTCCCTCAACTTTTTTACCCTTACGGGGCACTCCCCTTTGACAACAATGACAAAGGTAGAAAAATGAACTTCAAAAATCAAAACTTACCGATCACAGCCTCTTAAAGACATCTCTAAAATTTTAATTAGTTGTATCCAACAAACTCTCCCATGATTTCTTTAAGTGTACTATAGCTTGAATCTATCCATGTAGAATAGACCTAACTCCTCCATGGCTTCAAGTGAACTCATATCAGGTAACCCAAGTGTTACCTCTACATCTTTGACATTATATTGCATAACATCAATTGTGGGAATCAAATAGGTCTGCAACTCTAGTAATGAAGTGGTCCTCTTGTCTTGTTCTCCTTGCAATGTTTTCATCTTGTGATTAACACCTTAACTTGGGAACCATAAGTGCTAGCCAAATGTGCAATAGGTTCAAAACTAGAAATAAAAGATTTAAGCTCTTGTTGAGCTTCATTCTTCTTAAGCTCTGAATCTTGAGTAAACAATGAAAACTCTGAAACTTTTTGCTAACAATTTACCAACTTCGTTCAAAGTTTCCTTTACCTTATTTACTTGAACTATAAGTTGTCATTTTTTTGATGCAATAGTTTCCATCAACTTCTCATTCCTCTTCTTCTCATAATCCAACTTAGCTCTATTCATAGCTTCTTCCTCCAAAATTAAAAAAATTTTAGTAATAGCACTGACCAAAGTATTCATTTGTTCAATTGTAGGAGCATTTGGATCAAATGCAACTTCAGGTACAAGATCTGACAGAATATCACAAGTTATCTCTAGTAATTGAGCTTGTCTCTTTTCACTTTTTAGTTTGTCTCTTTTATCTTTCAACTTAATTATGTCTGATATTCTCATTAGTTCATTGGGACTCATCTTAGTAACATCAATAGGTCCTTGAATTTCCTCAACATCTTCTTCTTTAATATCATGTCAAGTTTCTTCCTCGAGAATATCAATAATATTTCTCTTCATCTTGGAACTGGAACTCTCACCGTGATTCAATTTCCTTTTCACTGAATGTGCTACTACATCAGCCTTATCTTTCCATTCAATGTCACCAATATGTCCAACTGTAGTATTTGAAATAGGTATCACCACCTTTACAGCTTTATCTTTTTTACCTTCATCTTTATCTTGCACATCTACAATTTCAACATTAGGATCTTGTTGTGGTGTATAAAAAGGTAAACTACCTATAATGTCTTTAATTACTTGTCTTGCAGAAACAAGTTCATCTACTGTCACCTCCTCTTGAGTAGTTTCTATCGATTCATGTTCTTTTAATTTCTTCTTCATGATTTTAATTGTCTCATCATGGACTGCATGAGATTCACCAATGAGTATCTTGCATACTCTAGCTCTTGTTTTGAATCTAGGTCTCATTGCCTCAATTAAAATATTTACATCTTCAATAGGTAATTATGGCTTTAGTAGGATTAATGCCTGCTCCATAATTTCTTTGTCTTTCTTCAAAGCATACCTCTATCTAAAATCAATCTTTTTATACAGCATTCCAGGTATCATCTTATGTAGTACACTAAGTCCTCTACACAACTTATGCAAACTGAAGACAATAGTATCTTCAATCTTTTGCTTGTCTGCATCATCAAATTTCTCATAGCATCGGTTTTCATCACTAACACTACCATATTCCTTAATAATTTATGCTATGGTATCTACAGTCAATGTCCTGAAAGTATTAGGATTAACTGACTTCTGAGTTTTCATCCCAACTACTTTAGATTTCTTGTCACTAGCCTTCAACTCTGCTTGATCTTTTTTCTGAATCAGTTTTAGGTTCTTCTTCTTTAGCAGTAGGCTTATTTTCTCTTTTTATCTTAGATTCTTTATATCCATGAGTCATTCCTTTCTTTCTCTTGTAATTTATTTGTTCTGTCACAAGTTTTTTCTATGCTTCCTTCTCCTTCTCCTTCTCTTTTAGCACTGTGGAACTCCTAGTAGTTCTACATGTTGCCTTACCAATTGTAGGAATTACAACCTCTACATCATCTATTTCTATAGCAACATTAGAAGTCACATCTTGTTCAGTATCAAACTTCTTCCTAATCTTATTCATCATCTCCTTAGTAATACCACTCTATTTGGCTAAATCATCAACCTTTTTTCTTACTCTTCTCTCTATCACAGGTTCTTTTAGCTATGAGTGAATTTTCAAATAGATTTCCTCATAAGTACCAAACCTAGGAGTACTGACATCGATTGGTTTTGACAATAACTCATCAACATGAAGTGACACCATATCACCATCAAATTCATAACCCATCAGTAAATCCCAAGAAGTTCTTGGTTGTACCACTTGCAACATGCATGTATCGTTATCCACGATAAAACATATATCATCTTTATATTTTTCAACAATGGTGGTTGGATACATTCTTTCTCATGCATATGTTTCTGAAAATATTTGAAATAACCCCACAAAGTGCTATGAAAGTTACTTCCTAATACTTTGATGCATTTTTTTAATTTGCACAACTACAGGTCTATCATTTGACCACTGAATCTGACCAATACCAAGAAAATGATTCTGCAAATAGAAGAATATACATACCAGTAGGGAACCATACTTCAAAGATTTTTTCTTGTCCTTCTTGATTCTCTCCAAATTTAAAAAGAACTAGACTCTCATGACCTCACACAAGTCGTACCATGCATTTTCCTTTATCATCTAATAGGCTGCATGAATTCCTCCACCGGGAACACTGTTCACTCGGCTTGACTGTTAAAATTTATAATCGTTCACCATCAAATCAAACTTCACCTCAACATCTTCAATGTCATTGATTGTTGTATCACGTTGGCCTTGTTTTGACTTTGTAAGAGGAGTGACCTCACCAGCAAGAATAGTTCTTAGAATAGGTACATCATCCATCGCACACAACCCAGTCACCACATGGATAATCTCCTTGGTAATCTTGTGTGGTCTTTCTAGCCATAGGAACTGATCATGGACATGACTCAGTGCATATCTTATCTAATCGGTTTCAAAATTGTCGGGTAGATCAGAAATATATGTGAAACCCTTATCTATTAGATGCTTATGCTCGTCCTTCAAACTAGCACCATCACATAGTTCAATTAATGCATTGAAGATAGAATTGAAACCAAGATCTTCAATCTTGCAATGAATGACCGATCTTACATCGTTAGTTAATAGCATGCCATGAGGTATCGAAGATAAAGCACCAGCGGGATCATTTTATGTTGCCTTGAGTGGATGCAATTTGAAAAATAGCCTTGTCTCCTCGGTAATCTCAACTAGCACAGTGGTATCCATAATTCTAACAATGATCACCACAAAATAGAACCTTAACAACACAAAAAAAATACCGCTTCAACTTTTTGGTAGAGTTCTTCAAACACTGCTTCACGTACAATACAAAATCACAACCTCCAATTAAAAAACAATCAAAATGCCTTGAAATCTCTTAGAAAACACTCACAAAAGAACTACTTAGCACAAAGAATATAAAGTGACAAATGAACTTGACTTCTTCCCTTATAATGTCTCATTTCCAAGCGATAAATTCAAATGGTCAAATAGTAACCTTAACCTGTCACAATAGTTAGAAATATAAAGTAACACTATGCCATAAGAAAAATCATTATGTGGTCATATAGAATCATATGTAATGAAATATACTTCATCAAATCCTTAAAATAACATCATTAGGCATCTAAATATGTTGATAAATATTTCCGTGCACACAATCTTAGGGGATAGGCTATAGATCTTACTTGATTTTCTCCCCCTAAGCCAATAGCTTTGACTTAATCAAGTGATGAAGTCTCCACATTATCCCATGTAGTGGAGTTCTCTGTCATTTCAAAAAAAATCAATTCTCCTTTCTTTACCCATGTATCCTTCATTTGCTTCTTGATTCCTTCAAAATTTACAACCTTCTTTCATTTATCATTATCATGCATATTAACTGTTTAACCCCCAATGTTATTCTTCTTCGCTCTGCAAGACTTAGCAAGATGTCCAATCTTATTGTAATTGAAAAATGTCATACCAGTTTGTCTCCATGGTCTAGCATTTCCTCTATCGGTTCTCATCCTAAAATTCACTGCCATGTGTCCAAAGTTGTGACAAACAAAATAGGTAACATTGAATTGACTCTCCCTTTGGTAAGGGTTGTCCCATTTCATAGATGGACTTTCATTGTCAATTCTAGTCTTGCAATCATTAGACTTATGACCATACTTTTTATAGTGATAACAATTACCTTGAAAAGAATTAGTTCTGGAAATGTAACCAACAAATCTACCAAAAGAAATTGTAAACCTAGGAACAGATGGATTAGGTTTAGACCAAAAAATATTAGTAGTATGTCCTTCCTTGTGATAGTTGAAATATATTGGTCTATAATTCCTCTTACTATATTTTTTTTTATTCACCTTAGGTGCATGAGTCTCTTTAGTACCAGAAGACTTACCGACCTCAAACTTGGAAAAACTTATTCCTTGTTTTTCATTATGTCTCCTTTGTCTAGAGATTTTTTCATCAATTTTAGCAGAACTCTTGTTGAACTTTTCCAACAAGTCATTAGCACTCTTCAACTCTTCTTTCAACTTTGCATTCTCATTTCTCATACCTTCATTCTCTCTTCTGAAATTAACATTTTCTTCATTAGAATCATGTAGGTGTTCCCTCAATATAGCTACCTCTTGCTTAGATCTAACAAGCCCATCATCCTTAGTTGTTAGGGTTTCATCTTTGGCTTTTAGGGCATCCTTTGAAACTTTCTTAGCATTTTCTATACCTTTCCTTGCTTCTAGCTCTTCACCCATTCTTATTGAGAATTTTTCCAACTCTCTTTGCATATTCTTCTTTTCTTGTTTTATTTTGGCAAGCACCTTGTGGATGTCCTTGTTATCCTTGGCAAGTTGTTCATTCTCCAAGACCACAGTTTCAATTTCATATTCAACATATCCACTCTGCTCAGACACCTTTTCAATGAGATCTTGGCTATCAATCACATGTTTGAGCAACTCCTATCTCTTAGCCCTAGAGATATTCAATTGGTCTTTAAGTTTCTCAATCATGTCCTTGACCTTAGCAAGTTGTCTTCTATAAAACTCCATGTCTTCCCTAAGGATCTCACCCAATATGTTAGGCTTGTTCAAGGGAACTACACTCTGATACCTGTTATGCCCTGCATACTCGTCCCTACATTTTCTAGGCAAAATGTTGGGTCCCCCTTTTTCGCTTTTGTTCTTCCTTTGTCTTCCTTTTCTTTCTTTTTTTCCCTCTGGGATTTGCTTCCACGAGGTTTTTCTTTCTTTTGTTTTGCTTCCTCGTGTCTCTAGGACCTGGTCCTACAGTTTGTTTGTTCATTCCAGAGCTGGATTCTAGACTCCAAGATTTTCTGCCACCATATCTCCTTTCGCGAGAAGGTGTGATTGCACGGAATCCCCAGGCTCAAATTCCAGAGGTTTCCAAAGTTTTTAGGAAAGCACAACCTATTTTTACCCTAGGGGTATAAATAGAAGTTACCTGTCATTTTCACAGTTACCACAATTAAAAAAACTTAGAGCATTCAGAGTGATATTGAAGTGATTAAGGCGATTAAATAGTGAAGTTGCTCCCTATGCTCAGTGGCTAATAAAATGTTGATTTGCAATGTTGTCTTATGATCGTTTGAAGGTGGACCTAATGTAGAGCATTTCCTGTATCCGTCTTCCATGTGTCCTTTGTTTTTTCAGGTTGGTTATCATTTTTATTCTTTGTTTTTTTGTCCCCCTGGTTTTCCCGTCTTTCTTTTTGTTTTTGTGGTGATCACTTTGTTTGTTTTTGCTTTCCTTTTATTCTTGTTTCCTTTTTTTGTGTTTGTTCCTAGTTTTTCCATCCTGTTGGTGGGTTGGCCCTGCCAAAAGGTTGTCCTCCTTTTGTACAGTTGTAGTCTAGTGTATATATTGTACATTATTGAAGGTTGGCATTTGTGCCTTTGTAAGTTCTGTACTTTATGTAAATACTTGATAAATGTTATATATACACCTTGACTCTCTATATTTTAGTGTGTATACCCCTTGTATATCCTTCTATTCTTGATGAAATCATCATGCTCCATCACTTATTGAATCATTTGTCAAGCTCATCAAGAGGGAGTCACCACACTTCGAACTCGGCACCTCACTGGTTTGATACATGGTGACTTTCTCTCTCCTTGTTGTGTCATCTTAATGGCGGGATTAATTTCCCATGAGTGGGAATTCAAACCTCGTCCCATCTGGAATTCAATTTCCCTCATGTCGGCCCACTTATTACCATTAATTTCATTTACACTGCCTATCACATGGTCACGTGACAACCCATGTCAGCCAAATACGGCTTCCTCCTGTTCACATCGACACGACAACGACTAGTTCTTCCAGACTCTGGGTGCCAAGTCCCCGTGGGTCCTCATTCCATCTTTCTCATTCGGTTCAAATACCCCAGAGCCCCGAGGTGTGTATTAGAATCTAGCTGATGTTTATCTTGAATATTCCAGGATTTTGATGTATCCTAACACTTTTTGGACAGGCACGACACGGTGATGATTTCCCCAGAATCCACATAAATTGTTATTATTATACCATGTATTGACATTTCTCTGGTCTTACAGGCTATAGATTACATGATCGAGATGTCTAAGGTGATCACTCAGCCTGATAGCCCAGAGCTACCTACTACCTCCACTCGGGCGGCCACAAAAACCAAGGCAAAAAAGATGCTAGCAAAGCTACCACTAACTTCCAAGTGCCTGAAGGAGGCCATTCTTGTGGGATTCAAGGTGGATTCCAAATTCTAGGAAATAACAGACACAGAGCCCAAACTTTGGGCTAAAATGCAAGGCTTAATCCAAGCCATCTACAGGTTGAAGGCCGACAAAGATAGTATGGCTACTCATTTGGCCGCCTCCGACATTATAAAGGCTGCAAACTTTCCTTCTTCGGTGCAATCACCAAAATTAATACGTCAACTGGAAACATTGTACAAGGCACCTACTCAAACAGTTCTGCTTATCGATCCCTGGTTGTTACAATATCCAGCAACAATTGTCACTTTGGACGCAGTAAATTTTGCCTCAAGGCTAGGGATTCCACAATTCAAGGGGCCCATCATCATCAACTGGGCCAAGTTGTTAAAGGAGTTCAAGGAAGCTACCCTTATCTCCCAGCAATATCTCAATAGCCAGTGGCTGAAGTTCCCAAAGAGGGACTATAAAAGGATGAATTTGGAAATTCCCCATGGGGATTTCAAAGAGCCCATTCAGGCAAGCATTATATTTTTATGCAGGATCTTCGGATTGCCCCATGCCTGGGATTTCTCGGCATGGATGTATTACTTCCTTTACTACACCACCACTCGTAATCAAACTTTCAACTGGGCGGCTATCATAGCCAATCATGTGGACACGTAGCTAAAGGGCGTCATCCAGAGTTCCAAGTTCTATATGACATCTTACGTGCTATGGGCACTAGCCCAATAGAGACTGGCTTTTCTGGGTTTGGGAATAGTAGGGGAACTTGGGAATGGGTCAGGCTAGTTAACATCATGGGATCATTATCCCCAAGTCCAATGGGAACTCAGTTTCCTAAATTTTTGTCGGTGAAATGATGCTTTCATTTACCAAAATATTCTAACACTTACCCGGGGCTCTAGGTACTAATTATCGCAAGAGGCGATGAACTTGGTCAGTACTTACTTCCATTATTTTATTCAGTTCCAGCACCACACCTACATTCAGGTGACCGGCTTCTCTAGGAAACCCTATCTTCTTCCCTGGTATTGTGGGGAAAAAATCATTCTCTTGGAGTTTTACCGAAAGATCATGGACCTGCACGCCTTCTTCACATTGAAGAAGGTCATCAACATCCCATTCCCAGTTTCGTGCAGGAATTATACGTGCAGCCTCACCATAGTTAGGGAGGCAAATAGTGAATTGAAGAGCCTGGGACTGGTGGAATTCCACCATGCTAGGAATAATTATGATCCTCTAAGCAATATTGCCTTCGCACTTCCTCAGGCATCCCCGCCGCACAAAGAAGATATTGAAGATTTCTGGGTGGACTGTCAGGATAGTTTTGATCTTCGCACCTGTCAACATTCACGGATGTCCAAGGGACTCATGAAGGTGCTTGACCTTTGAAATTTTCTAAAGGTTTTTTCAGATGATGGGCTGCTAGAAGACCCATCATACAAAGGATAGGGATTAGACAAGTTGGATATCCCTCTGGTAGATTGGGCCACCCCAGAAGACTTGACAATTGAGGGAGTATGCCACTCAATTCTGGAGGCCAGTCACAAGTATTTTTCCTAGGTGTGTCCTAAAATCACCTGAAAGGGATCGATTGTCTGAAGGTCCGCTCCATCTTTCACTATTGCCACCAAACCTAGCACAAGTAAGGGGAAAGAAAAAGAAGGTACCCCGACTAAGGCACCTCCCCAAATCCCAACCCCTATAATGGTAAACTACAACAACAAATGGAGTCGGCAAGGTTGGCTAGCTAAAAAATAAGCACACAGATATCCTATGGTCTCCTCATAACTCTAATGGTGTCTACTTGCCTGGTGGGATACCTTTCATTGGCTACAATGATGAGTAGACAGACTTTTGCTGAGGTAGAGTCTACCATTATTTTGGAGACCAAGGTCCCATTGTTGAGAAAGAAAAATAAAAAGGTGACCCCCACTCCAAGCACAGCTGCTAGCCTTGGTATTCCAGATATGCCTCCATTTGATGTCAGTTTGGACTCCCCTGAACTTAAGGAGATTCCTGATAGCCCTCCCCCACATGATGATTTTGATGATGTGTTTGGGGCAGATGAACTCATGAATTTGCATGAGGATATTGATCACATGGTTGAAGAGATCGTCCCTCAAGATAAAGGAGAGATCCCCGTAGAAAAGGAAATCCTGGAAGAAGAAGTTGCGTCAGATCAGGAGGTCCAGGATGAAATGCAAAAGGAGCCCGAGCAGAAGAAGACACCGGTCCAAGGCACCGAAGATACACCAAGGCAAACCATAGGTGAGAAGTTGAGGGTTGGGGAAACCAGACCTACAGGATCAATTGTACCCCCATTCATCATGATCCATAGGCCTTCGATTACTCTGGGTGATCAAGTGTCGCAGAGCACATTTGGTGAGGTAGTAATGGTGGCCACATTGTTAAACTTTGGCCAGAGACCTCACCCACCTCCCGAAGATGTTCTAACGGAGGAAAATGTTTGATTAGATGAGGCCAATAAGGCCGACGAATAGTAGCAATAGAATGACCGGGAAGTCCCAGAAAATGTAAATATCAGATCAGCTGATGCTGGGAGGGATGAGGAAGTCCCTGAATATCCAGGTGGTAAGGATGTCGAATAAGGAGAAGTTCCAGATATCACAAAAGAGGATGCCAACATGGTGGAAAGTACGAAGGCCTCTGGAGAGCAGGAGAAGGAAAAAGAATAGGATAAAGGAAAAGATCTTGACGACACTGTACATTCCAGGAATGTGCCACCCAATTCTGAAAGGAGTTTGAATGCCCAAGTCTTAACTACAAAGCCATCCCAGCCACCCCAATGGCTGGTAGAATCGACAAAAAGAAAGGCCCTGGCAATCGCATCAGGTGTTCCACTCTCCTTGGCCGAAATGATTGCCCAAAATATAGAGGCTCAGAAGCCTAAGAAGGCACGAATAGTTCATGCCCTTCAGACTGGTCTAATAGAAAACATAGTTGTGACTATTGCAACACCTCCTCCAGATTTAGATGTAGCGGCTGTAAGGCTCAAAGATTATAACATTATAGAAGTGGAACTGGGGAGAAGAGATAAGTAGGGTGAACTGGACCTGCTAAGAGATGCCACCAAATTAGTAGAGGCCTGATACATCAAATAGGGCCAAAAGTTAAAGGATGAAAGGGAGACCAATGCCAATCTCCTCACACTTCTAGCAGAGCTTACATAGCCCTTGGCTGAGATCCACCAGAAATCTCTTCCTCTGGATTGTCGCTCGCATAGGGTGACATGGATTCTCTCCAGGATATGAAGAAGAAAGTGCAGGTTGTGGATGGATGGGCCACCGAGCAGATAGCTACCATAAGACAATTTCTAGTGGTGTCCCTCCCAGATCTTTACCAATTCAACATCCTCATCAGCCAAGCAAATGACTCTGCTCTTGTATGGGAGAAATACTTAGAGAAATATGAAAAGTGGAAGGCCGGGTTGGAAGAAATTCACAACGTTGGAGAAGAAGCCGCCATGGAGGCAAGAATTTTGGGAGATGAATCATATGATTCCCTCCATGCCCAATACTACAGACTTGGCCTCAAAATCTAGGTATGCAAGGAACTGGTTAAAGCCCTAAAAGAAAAGGTGACCACGGCCCAATACCCCTTGGGCCTATTTCATGCATTTGTGGTTGGAGTATCACAAGTTGATCCCTTCACCACTGGGACGTGCACCCCGGAGGACTACGTCCTCATCAGATTTGATGAACGAATAGAGTCCCTGTATCCGATTGCCAGAGATTTTGACAAGGGCAGGTTATCAAGATTATCCAAGATGATGATATAGGCACACAATGTTGTGAAGATGGTAGATGAGTTTTGGAATGGGGTCAGAGAGGTTGAGGAAAAGTTGGAGGTTGTTCACAGTCGATGGGACAGCATTAGGAACATAGATGAAGAAGGTGTAAGCCAAGTATTAGAAGCATTCAAAAATAGTAAGGAATAATAAGGTTCTTTGAAGTCTAGAGAATTCCATTGGCCATGCATATGTTGTATTCTTTATGCTTTGGGGGCGCAAGCTTCCGGATCCCAGAATTCCAGATCCAATATTCTTGTATTCTTTAAAACAACCCGTGTCCTAGTTCCCAAAGCCGACCGATCACTTTCAAAGCAGTTAAAAAGGGTGTCAGAGGGTGGGTGACTCCAGCAAGGCATGTTGGCTTGACAAGAGGGTTCTGACAGGTGGTCTTCCCAAGGTGCCACTCCAACATAGCACCTAGCGCATTAGAGATAAGGAGCCACTTTTCCATTGATAAGGCATGTAGCCTCGATACTTGGGGGATTGGATTTCTTCTTTTCTCCCTCTGGCTCTCTTCTTGAGGCTGATTCTTCCATTCCTCCTTTCTTATCTTATTCTTCTGACATGTCAGACATTTTCCATCTTGAGGTCTTTGTAATGTGGTGCAGGTAGTACTGGCCACTGGAAATTATATTATATTGTTTAAGTGTAAAGTAAGTTAGGTTAATTTTAGAGAAAACTTGTGTATAAATAATAAGTCCGTCCTCATTCCAATGGTCAGAAAAATTGATGATTTTGCAGTCCGTAGCTATATCACTTTCAGTTTTTCAGTTCTTAGTTGTAGAGCTCAATGCTCCTTAGTTGTTAGAATCTCTCAATAGTTAGATGCTCCCTTAAAGCCGCCATTATTGTACGCACCAGTGCTGGCTGGAAACATGTTAATGAAGAAGGAAGAATTCTCTCAATGATGTTGTTAGCATTCTGATCTTTGGATTAATGTTATTTTTGTGTTATATGTTCCTTATGTCCCTTGCTCTAATATTTTAAGTAGATTAACGACCTTCTTTTCCCTCTCTATTGGATAAGTATGAACTGTTGGTTCTATGTCTATTCAGTATTTAGTGTAGAATGTTAGAGCATGGTTGATGTTTTGAATGTTTGGCATAAATTATAAGTAGATGAAGTAGATGAGCCGAGATAACCATCTATTCCCTTGAACAAAATAGTCACACTCCCAACTGAGCCCCCGCATTGTCAAGACCCAACTCTCAAGTGCTTGAAGGCCCAGAGAATCTCATTTCTCTAGACAACCTTTATAGGTGAAGTTTTCCAGTACCTCGATACCCGGTGATAACTTACCTCTATTGGCAGACCCGGTCACAAAGTCCCGTCAATAGAAACTGGTGCTAGAAGGAGGGCATGAGCTCGTTCCATTCTGAGGATTTAGATTTTACACCGCCGGAAGGTTCCCCAAGCCTTATTTTTAGGAATCAGACCTTCAGTGGGATTGGGTCATTTTCACCCACAAGATTCGAAAGAATCCTCTGATCAACCCCTAATCCCAGAAGGTTTGTCAAAATTGAGCCTCCCATTCGAAAGAAATGGACCTAGAAGGCCAAGCCAGCTAACATTTTTTGGGGATCAATTACATCTCAGAATACCCAAGTCTCCCAGGAAACCCCGGGGATTAACATTCAACCTCAAAAAAATCCAACACCCCCAATGGCTTCTTACTTTGGCAACATAGGATCCCTGATGGAAACTTTTTTGGGTGCAACCAATGATCTACTTGCGCACCCAAAAAAGATTTGTCCCTGATATGAGCACTTAGGCTCATGAACTATAGAAGAGCATCTATAGGCATACAAAGATGCTATGAATTGACATCAGATCCAACATCAAGATGTTGTGACTTGGATGTTCCCTCTATCCCTGGGATAGAATGAGCTAAACTAGTACCTTAACATGCCCACCAAATCCATCAATAGCTAGTAGGATATGGAAGACACATTTTTGGTGGCCTTTTGCATACATGTGGACCCAGTGTGGTCCCACAGCCAGTTCATCTCCATTAGGAAGGAACTGAATGAGCCCCTTGCAACATTCAACCACCGGTTCCAACGTGCCTTGAAGCGATGCATGGGTCCTTTCATCCCATCTATGGATGTAACCATCCATACATACCTGAACATGATGGACCCCTTTTTTCCACTCTCCTATGGAGAACCACTGCTCCTACTGACTGGGACACTCTGGTGAAGGTTTACAACCTAGCCTTGGAGTTTTTTTGTGGTCTTAACAAATCTCCGAGCGGGATTGGGCAAAGCATGCCTTTCAACATGATACCTAATGGAACTTCTTATGTCGGGGGATACAACCCCAATCAAGAAATAGGTTCCCCTACGATGGCCATGAATCCCCCACCACCGCCGATAGACCAGTAGGCCTAATACATATATCCAACACAAACACAAGCAATACCGGGTCCGGAATTTGTTCCCTGGAACTAGCCGTAGCAAACACAACAACCACAGACACAACCTGTTAGAGTGCCTTTCTTCCAATCGTCCATGGCTAGAGGATTGCCGCACTCAGCTCCAGTACCCACTACTGCCTTTCCAGGGAACCAACAACAACTATCACATTATGACGTGAACACCCATCTTTCTGCCAAGGTCAAATCCCTCTGGCGACTATTGTCCTCGCTGACTGTTGACATGGGACAACTAAAGGTGGGGTCTCTTGCACCCCACAACACCAATTCCCAGAGAGGGAATATTTTCTCTAGCCAACAAAATAACAATGTCAGAGGAAGGAATTACAACAACGAGCCTCGACCCAACCAACAGCAATGGAACAATAATGCTAACACCGGAGGACCTCCTCCAAACCAAAACACCAATCAGGGTAGTGTTGGACCTTCCCATTTTAGTTCAATCACAAAAATCCATCCCCTAACCAATTGGTGCAGATTGCATGACACAGGCTCTCATTCTAAGGTGAAATATGCCACGCTGGAGAAATTTATCATGATCGCCCAGCTGGACAGGAAAAAAATTACTAATCCTACTCCCTCGGAACCCCCCATCCAAGAGCCCACTCATGGTGCCTTCAAATATGAGACCATCTTCTTTGGAATAGACAAAGGATACAAAGAAGAACCCAAATAATAGGGGTTCTTTGATGAATCTATTCTAGCCTTTGAGGCCAATGCCTTCACCAACCCATGGACTCCCTACAACACCCAGAGTCAGGCTGGTAAAGGACCAGTTTACATGCCCATGCCTCCCAAAGATACCCCTCCCTGGGATAACACACTTGATCACCCCTTCCCACCGAAAGGGTCTAGCTCTAACCAAGCTCAGGAACCGGTCAAGGGAAGCCAACAATTCCCCGGAGGGAGGTTTGACATCACAAAGGTGTTAGAATGAACTACCACCTCCATGACTTTGATGGAGGTTTTGTTGAATTGTCCTGAGTAGAGGAAGTCCCTTCTAAAGCTCTTGGGAAACCTAGAAACTATCAGTTGCCACCTAAGACTATCACTTTTGATGATGCCAACGTGGCTTTCTTGTGGGGAAATACTGAGGATCCTCCCTTCTTACTAGGCTTGAACATACAGGGGAAGAACCTTTATAATTGCTTGGTAGATTCCAGAACCTCGAGAAACATCATGCCCTTATCCATATGTCGGAGGCTCAGATTGTATCCTACTCCCTCTAATGGCGCAGTAGTCCAACTAGACAAGACTACTATAAAAATGGTAGCTGAGCTAAAGAACATCCAGATTTAGCTCATCCAAGACCCCAGGATAGAAAGCATGATTGATATCCAAGTGGTGGACATCCCAGAGACCTATGGGATGTTACTAAGTCACAATTGGTCTAAGTCCCTTAATGGGTATTTCACTACCAACTTTCCCCACTTGTGGCTCCTAGGGAGGGACAATCTAATCAAATTCGGGTAGAAAGTGAACCCAGGATGGAACAAGCCCTCACCGAAGCCGAGAAGGTAAATGAAGTCCTCTTCTCTAAAACTTCCCCCAGGGTGTACCTCCCCCTAGAAATCTTGACATTTGATTTCACCCCCAGGGAAGATCCCATAATTTCCTAGAGAACCTAGGACCTAGATGAAAAACTAAGGGGTGAGGTTGACTCACAAGGGAGCATAGCAACCCCCGCCACACTCTTGTCTAGCACCTGGTGTCGGGTGCATTATCAAAAACATTCAAAATTAGAGTGTGGACCTTGCCTCGTTGCTTCTATCTGACACATCAATACCCTCCAGGAAAATAAACATAAAGCAAGCATGTCTGGGCCCAATAAGTCCCTTAGTAGCACCCCTGTGGTGCCACTAGTTTAGACATCTCAATCGCAGATCTCCCCAGAGGAAAACCTCACCTATGTGTCATCAAAGCTGGAAGAAAATCCTCCCAACCTTCCCAAAAATAATCCAAAGGCCTCTTCGCCTTCCCAGCCCCATACAACAAACAATGATTTGTGGACTTTGAAGTTTGACGGGTCCCGGTCTAAGCAAGGTTGTGGAGCCAGAGTGGAATTGATCAACCCATGGGGAAAATCCTTCCTCGCATCTTACAGGTTGCAGTTCAAGTGCACAAACAATGTTACAGAGTACGAGGCCTTGGTCCTTGGACTCCTATTTGCACAAAGAAAAGGAATCACTTGCCTCTGGGTGCTGGGTGATTTAGATTTGATTGTAAAGCAAGTCCAGAGAAAATAAACTTGCCACAATAAAAGGTTGGCCACATACCGAAACCGGGCATGGAGCCTCATCGAGGATTTTGATGACTTTGGCATTGAACTCATCCCCCAGAAAAGAAACTATGTTTCGGATGCCCTTGTTGTTTCTACTAGCACACTCGAGCCTATGGTTGGCTCCCGACTCCAAAAATTTTCCATTGAGATGCTCCCCACCCCATCCATTCCAAACAATGTCACCCATTTTCAGGTCTTCAAGGATTATCAGCATATCCTGGCCTTCATGGCCAACATTGGCATTTTTGAAGACTAGATAGTGGAAGAAATAGATCATGATGATATTGGGCAGGGTGAAGAAGATGACGGGATCATGGAACTACCAACCAACACCATCCCTAAAGGGATGGTCACACTTGAAAAAATCTTTGACTCTGAACCTCGTGGCTAGGAAAAGATATCATCCTCCTCTGAGGGAGGAAAATTTGAGAAAGTCAACATCGGTCAGGCCAGTGAAGAAAAATTGGTACACATTGGCACTTCCTACTCCCCTGAGGAGAAAGAGAAGATTCTCGCAGTTCTCCAAGAATACATTGATGTAATTGTGTGGGGGTATGAGTATTTGAAGACCTATGATACATCTATCATGACCCATACCATCCTGCTAAAACTTGAAGCTAAGCCCTTCCAGCAGAAGCAAAGAACGGTCAACCCACTGATCGAGCCTCTAATTCATTAGGAGGTTCAGAAATTGCTATCAACCTGAATCATCTTTCCAATCCAGAATACTACGTGGGTTTCAAACCTCATCCTTATGAGGAAGAAAAGTGGTGAGATCCACCTTTGCATGGATTTTCATAATTTAAACAAGGCCTCCAAGAAATATAATCACCCTCTCTCCTCATTGGATGAGGTGTTGCAAATCGTGAATGGATCACAAATGATGTCTTTCCTGGATGGGTACTCTAGGTATAACCAAGTCATGGTTAAGTACAAAGATAGAGATAAAATAGTGTTTACCACCAAGTGGGGAATGTTTGCATACCAGAGAATGCCCTTTGGCTTGATCAACATAGGGGCCTCATTTCAGAAGGCTATGGACATTGGGTTCAAGGGCCTAGTGAACTGGTGCATAATAATCTACATGGATGATTTGACTGTCTTTTCCTGGGATAGGCATGATCATTCCACCCACCTCACCCAGATTTGTGAGAGATGTCATCAGTATGGAATATCCCTCAACCCTAAGAAATGTATATTTGGGGTCACTGAAGGGAAGCTTCTTGGGCATATTATCTCCAAGAAGTGTATATCCATTAACCCTGAGAGAGTTGAAGCATTGCTAAATCTACAGATGCCCGGCAGCAAGAAGGAAATGAGGTCTTTCTTTGGAAAGATCAATTATGTCTGGCGGTTCATCACTAGATTCACTGAGATTGTAAAGCCACTCAATAAAATGATGAAGAAAGATACAAAGATTGAGTGGAGTCCGAAAGCAAAGCAGACGTTTTCCCAGATTAAAAAAATGATCGTGGAGGCACCAGTCCTGGCTAGCCCGCCCTATTCCCTTTCTTTCCACATATATTCCTTTGCTTTTCCGCATTCTGCCATGGCAATTTTGACCCAGAAGGTTGAAGGGGAAGAATGACCAATAGCTTTCATGAGCTCCCCCTTTAAGAACGTCAAAGTCCGGTATTCGCCTTTGGAAAAGTAGGCCTTTGCTCTTGTCCACACTGTGAAGAAATTTTGGCACTATATTCTCCAGAGCAAAGTACACGCCATCATCCCAGACTAGGTTGTTAAGTCTCTATTGATGTAGAGTGAATTGGGTGAAAGATAGGGGAAATGGATGGCCATCCTCTGAGAGTACAATTTGGAAATGCAACCCATGAAGATAATCTGAGGCCAGGGACTATGTAGAGTGATGACAGAAGAAACTCCCAACATCAATCACTCAAGATCCATGGTATACCGATCTGGTATACTTATTGATGAACAATAGGTGCCTGGAGGGGCTACCCCTAAACAAACGTCACACCCTGCAGCTGAAAAGCACACACTTCATCATAAAAAATGGAACGCTCTTCCACATGAATTATGAAGGGGTATACCTCCGGTGCATAGACAGGGACCAGGATACAAAAATGTTGAAGAATTTCATGGGCAGTTTGGAACCGAACATGGCTCAACTCATGCAACTACCCATCAGATCCTCTGGGCCAGGTACTAGTTGTCTTGTATCTTCAAGGATGTCTACACTCACATTAGGAGATGCCACAATTTCCAAACTATGGCACATCATGAGCGGAACCTGGCCATGCCTTTGCAACCGGTCTTTGAAGCTAGACCTTTCGCCCAATGGGCCTTTGATTTTATTAGGGAGATCAACCCCAACTCATCTACCAACCACTGATACATTCTGACTCCTACCGATTATTGCACCCGGTGGTCTGAAACAATCCCTTGTAAAAACAACATGGCAGATGTAGTCATAAAATTCTTGGAAGAAAACATCGTCGCAAGATTTAGAATGCCCTTTGCTATAGTATGTGACAATGGTCTGGCATTTTCTTCGACATAATTACTCGAATGGACCTATGACAGGAGGATCACTCTAAATTTTTCTAACAACTATTACCCCTAGGGGAACGGTGTTGCTGAATCAACCAATAAAAATCTACTTGAGGTGATCAAACACCTGTTAGAACAGAACCCTCAAGATTGGCATCAAAAGCTGATTTTCACCCTCTAGGCAGATTGTATCCACATTAAGATAGGCCTGGGGACATCCCCATTCCATCTAGTTTATGGCCAGAATCTAGTATTTCCCATTAACTTACAAATCCCAGTTTTACAGTTCATGTAGGAATTCAGCAACTGGGACAATATCGTGGAGGTTCGGCTCCTAAATCTGGTGGAGATGGAAGAACAAAGAGACGCAACCCTTGAACATTTTTTGCATCACCAAGAAGTAGTAAAATGATGGTTTGACTAAAGATCCCAGTATAAGGCCTTTAAGATTTCAGACTTGGTCCTCTTGTGGGACAAAGCCCAGGAAAAGAAGGGAAAGCACACTAAATTTTAGCGGCTCTAGATTGGACCATATTTGATATCTAAAATCTGCGAGGCAAACACTTATCATCTCAACACCATGACCAGAGAAACCATCCCATTTCCTATCAATGGACAGTTTCTCAAGCACTATTTTGAGTAAGTTACGCGATAAGTTTATCCAGAGTTGTATTCTATATAAAGTTCTCGCCTATAAATATCTTTCCTGGTGCTCCATTTGGGGTACCTTGTCCTTGTAAATAGTCTGTCACCCATCCTCTGGAACCGCTTTCTTTTCTATTTGTTTTCATTTTCATTTTATTTTGTTTTGTTTTTTTTTGTTTTCCCTGGGTTCCCAGTGTTTTTCCCTCTTTTGTAGACAGGTATGCTTTGCATAACATCTAGTCTCTGGAACGGTACCTTTCACATTTTTATGAATTTGGAATCTATTGTTAGCATGGTGGAATTGGTCCATGCTACTGAGTTATTTTGTAAGTATGGTAAAAGGTTATAGGTAATCTTCATCTGATTCACATTTTGACAGTCTAAAAATTAGTTAAATCAAAACTAAAAGAACAAGTAATCAGACACACTGAGGGCAGATCGGCTGCACTGGTTTATTGGGCCAAGTCTGAAATTCATTAAGAATATCCCGGGTCTAGAACTTTCTCTCCTATTCAATAATTTAAAGCTAGGTGGAAAGGTGGAAAGGTGAAAGAAGTATCGCCATTAAAATTAGCTAAGCTTAGGGTTAATGGTGAAAGAAGTACTGCCTTCTCACCCAAAAAATAAAAAAAAGAAAAGACCGAACTGAAGAATGGATAAATTTTGGTATCCAGGGGAAACGTGCAAGATATGACAATTTTGGTTCGACTTACTTAGTGCCTCTTCTCTACTTCTCCCAGAGGTCATCGACTTGGTTTTCTTTCAAAGCACACAACTGACAGAAGACTAAAAGATTGAATTAGCGATAAGTTCAATTTTCTGGATGCCTCATTCTATGCAAGAAAAATGCTCCAGGTAAAGATTAATTTCAGTTTTTCTAACCAGATATTCCAAAGTTCTTGAATGCACTAAGGCATTCATCCTAGATAGCTTCCATTTGTTATGCCCTGCATACCCATCCCTATATTTTGTAGGCAAAATGTTGGGTCCCCCTTTTTTGCTTTTACTCTTCCTTTGTTTTCCCTCTAGGCTTTGCTTCCGCGAGGTTTGTCTTTCTTTTGTTTTGCTTCCTCGTGTCTCTAGGACCCAGTCCTAGAGTTTGTTTGTTCATTCTAGAGCCATATTCTAGACTCTGAGATTTTCTGCCACCATATCTCCTTTCGCGAGAAGGTGTGATTGCACGGAATCCCTGGGCCCAAAGTCTGGAGGTTTTTGGAGCTATTAGGAAAGTGCAACATGTTTTTACCCTAGGGGTATAAATAGAAGTTACCTGTCATTTTCACAATTACCGTGATTAAAACACATAGAGCATTCAGAGAGATATTGAAGTAATTAAGGCAATTAAATAGTGAAGTTGCTCCTTGTGCTCTATGGCTAATCAAACATTGATTTGTGGTGGTTCCTAGTGATCGTTCGAAGGTGGACCTGTTGCGGAGCATTTCTCATTTATGTCTTCCCTACATCCTTTGCATTTTTAGGTTGGTTGTCATTTTCATTCTCTGGCTTTTCATCCCTCTGGTTTTCCCATCTTTCTTTTCATTTCTGTAGTGCTCGCTTTGTTTGTTTTTGCTTTCATTTTGTTCTTGTTTCCATTTTTTTTGTTTGTTCCTGATTTTGCCTCCCGTTGGTGGGTTGGCCCTACCAGAAGGTTGTCTGCCTTCTATGTAGTTGTAGTCTAGTGTATATATTGTACATTATTGAAAGTTGGCTTTCGTGCCTTTGTAATTTTTGTACATTATGTAAGTACTCGGTAAATGTTGTATATACGCCTTGACTCTTTGTATTTTAGTGTGTATACCCCTTGTATATCCTTCTATTCTTGATGAGCTTGATGTGCTCCATCACTTCTTGCATCATTAGGGCAAGCTCATCGAGAGGGAGTCACCACGGTTCAAACTCGGCACCTCGTTGGTTCGATCCATGGCAGCTTTTTCTCTCCTATGTCATGTCATCTTAATGGCGGGATAAATTTCTCATGAGTGGGCAGTTAAACCCCATCTCATCTGGCATTCAATTTCCCTTGTGTTGGCCCACTTGTCACCATTAATGTCATTTATTTCGTATGTCACATGGCCACGTGACAACCCATTTCAGCCAAATATGGCTTCCTCCAGGTCACATCAACATAGCAATGGCTAGTTCTTCCAGACTCTGGGTGTCGAGTCCCCCTGGGTCCTTGTTCCATCTTTGTCATTCGATTCAAATACCCTAGAGCCCCCAGTATCAGAATCTGGCTCATGTTTATCTTGAATATTCTGGGATTTCAATGTATGCTAACACTTTTTGGACAGGCGCGACATAGTGACGATTTCCCTGGAATCCGCATAAATTGCTATTATTATACCATGTATTGACATTTCTCCAGTCTTGCAAGCTATAGATTGCATGATCAAGATGTCTGAGGTGATCACTCCTACTCATAGCCAGGAGCTACCTACTACCTCCACTCGGGCGGCCACAAAGACCAAGGTCGAAAAGATGCTAGCAAAGCTGCCACTAACTTCCAAGTACCCGAAGGAGGGCATTCTCATGGGATCCAAGGTGGATTCCAAATTCTTGGAAATAACAGACACAGAGCCTAGACTTTGGGTTGAAATGCAAGGCTTAATCCAAGCCATCTACAGGTTGAAGGTTGGCGGAGATAGTATGGCTACTCACTTGGCCACCTCCGAAATTATAAAGGCTGCAAACTTTCCTTGTTTGGTGCAATCACCAAAATTAATACATCAACTAACAACATTGTGCAATGCACCTACTCAGACAGTTATGCTTGTTGATCCCTGGTCATTACAATATCAAGCAACAATTGTCACTCTGGATGCGAAAACTTTTGCCTCAGGGCTGGGGATTCCACAGTTCAAGGGGTCCATCATCATCAACCAGGCCAAGTCGTTAAAGGAGTTCGAGGAAGCTGCCCTTGTCTCCTGGAAATATCTCAATAGCCAGTGGTTGAAGTCCTCGAAGAGGGACTATAAAAGGATGAAGTTGGAAATTCCCCGTCGGGATTTCAAAGAGCCCATTCAGGTGGGCATTATATTTTTGTGCAGGAACTTCAGATTGCTCCATGCCTGCAATTTCTCAGTTTGGATGTATTACTTCCTTTACTACACCACCACTCACAATCAGACTTTCAACTGGGTGGCTATCATATCTAATCATGTGGACATGCAGCTAAAGGGTGTCATCTAGAGTTCCAAGTTCTATATGATATCTTACGTGCTATGGGCACTAGCCAAATAGAGACCGGCTTTTCTGGGTTTGGGAATAGTAGGGGAACTTGAGAATGGGCCAGGCCAGTTAACACCATGGGATCATTATCCCCAAGTCCAATGGGAACTTAGTTTCCTAAATTTTTTCCATGAAAATGATGCTCTCATTTACCAAAATATTCTAACACTTACCCGGGACTCCGAGTCTGACTATTGCAAGAGGCAATGAACCTAGTCTGTACTTACGGCCACTATTTTATTCAGTTCCAACACCACACCTACATTTAGGTGACCAGCTTCTCTGGGAAACCCTATCTTCTTCCCTGGTATTGTGGGGATAGAATCATTCTCTTGGAGTTGATCTATCAGAAGATCATGGACCTGCACATCTTCTTCACATTGAAGAAGGTCATCAACATCCCATTCCCAGTTTCGTGCGGGAATTATACATGCAGCCTCGTCGGAGCAAGGGAGGTAGATAGTGAAATGAAGAGCTTGGGACTGGTGGAATTCCACCATGCTAGGAAGAACTATGATCCTCTAGGAAAGATTTCCTTGGCACTTCCCCAGGCATCCCCTCCGCACGAAGAAGATATTGAAGATTTTTGGGCAGACTGTCAGGACAATTTTGATCTTCGGGCCTGTCAACATTCACGGATGTCCAAGGGTCTCATCAAGGCACTTGAACTTAGAAATTTTCTGAAGGTTTTTTCAGATGAAGGGACGCTAGAAGACCCAGCATACAAAGGACAGGGATTAGATTGGGCCACCCCAAAAGAATTGAAAATTGAGGGAGTATGCCACCCAATTTTGGAGGCCATTCACAATTATTTTGCCCAAGTGGTTCCTTAAAGTACCCAGAAGGGATTGATTGTCTAAAGGACTTCTCCATCTTCCACTACCACCATCGAACCTAGCACAAGTGAGGGGAAAGAAAAAGAAGGTACCTGGCTAAGGCACCTCCCCAAAGACCAACCCCCATAATGGTACAACTACAGCAACAAATAGAGTCTGCAAGGTTGGCTATCCAGTTGATAAGCACACAGATATCCTCTGGTCTCCTCATAACTCCAATTCCGTCTACTCACCCAATAGGCTCCCCATCATTGGTTGTGATGATGAGTAGACACACTTTCGCCGAGGTGGAGTCTACAAGTATTTCTGAGACCGGGGTCCCATTGTTGAGAAAGAAGAAGAAAAAGGTGAACCCCACTTCAAGCACAGCTACTAGCCCTAGTATGCGAGATATGCCTCCACTTGATGTCAGTTCAGACTCTCCCAAACTTGAGGAGATTCCTGATATCCCTCCCCCACACGATGATTTTGATGATGTGTTTGGGGCGGATGAACTCGTGAATTTGCATGAGGATATTGATCATGCAATTGAAGAGATCGCCGCTCAAGATAAAGGAGAGATCCCCATAGAAAAGGAAATACCAAAAGAATAAGTTGCATCAGAGAAGGAGGTCCTGGATGAAATGCAAAAGGAGCCCAAGCAGGAGAAGACACCAGTCCAAGGGACCGAAGATACACCAAGGCAACCCACAAGTGAGCAGCCGAAGGTTGGGGAAACTGGACCTACGGGATCAATCATGCCCCCATTCATCATGCTCCAGATGCCTTCAGTTACTCCAGGTGACTAAGTGCCTTGGAGAACATTTGGTGAGGTAGTAACAGTGGCCGCATTGTTAAACTTTGGCAAGAGACCTCACCCACCTCTCGAAGATGTTCCAATGGTGGAAAATGTTCCAGCAAACAAGGCCAATGAGGTCGACGAATAGCAACAGCAAAATGACTAGGAAGTCCCAGAATATGCAGGTGGTAAGGATTCTAGAGAAGGAGAAGTTCCAGATAACACAAAAGAGGATGCCAACACAGCAAAAAATATGGAGGCCTCCGGAGAGCAGGAGCAGGAACAAGAATAGGATAAAGGAAAAGAGCCTGATGACACTATACATTCCAGGACAGCACCACCCAATTCTGAAAGGAGTCTAGATGCCTAGGTCTTAATTGCAAAGCCATCCTAGCTGCCCCAATGGCTAGTAGAATTGAGAAAAAGAAAGGCCCCGGCGGTCGCATCAGGTGTTCCACTCTCCTTGGCCAAAATGATGGCCCAAAATACAGAGGCTCGAAAGCCTAAGAAGGCATAGACAGTTCATGCCCTCCGAAGTGGTCCAACAAAAAACACAGTTGTGACTATCGCAACACCTCCTCCAGATGTAAATGTAGCGACTGTAAGGCCTGAAGATTATAACATTATAGAAGTGGCACTGGGGAGAAGAGATAAGTAAGGTGAACTAGACCTGCTGAGAAATGCCACCAAAGCAGTAGAGGCTCGATACGTCAAATAGGGCCAAAAGTTAAAGGAGGAAAGGGAGACCAATGCCAATCTCCTTGCACTTCTAGTAGAACATACATAGCCCTTGGCCGAGATCCACCCAGAAACCTCTTCCTCTACATTTTTTCTCACACAAGATGACGTGGATTCTCTCTGGGCTATGAAGAAGAAAGCGCAGGCTGTGGATGGGTGGGCCACTAAGAAGATAGCTACCATAAGACAATTTCTAGCCATATCCCTCCCAAATCTTTACCAAGTCAACATCCTCATCATCCAAGCAAATGGCTCCGCTCTTCTATGGGACCAAGACCTAGAGAAATATGAAAATTGGAAGGCCAGGTTGAAAGAAATTTGCAACATTAGAGAAGAAGCCGCCATGGAGGCGAGAATTTTGGGAGATGAATCATATGATTCCCTCTAGGCCCAGTACTCTAGACTTGGCCTCAAAATTGAGGTATGCAAGCAACTGGTTAAGGCCCTTAAAGAAAAGGTGACCGCGACCCAATACCCATTGGGCCTATTTCAGGCATTTGTGGTCAGAGTATTGCAAGTCGATCCCTTCACCACTGAGACATGCACCCCGAAGGACTATGTCCTCGGTAGATTTGATGAATGAATAGAGTCCCTATATATGGTTACCATAGATTTTGACCAGGGCAGGTTATTAATATTATCCAAGATGATGATCCGGGCACATGATCTTCTGAAGATGGTAGATGAGTTCTGGAATGGGGCCGGAGAGGTTGAGGAAAAGTTGGAGGTTGTTCGCAGTCGATGGGACAGCATTAGGAACATAGATGAAGAAGGTGTAATCCAAGTATTAGAAGCATTCAAAAATAGTAAGGGACAATAAGGTTTTCTGGATTCCTTAGAATTCCATCGACCATGCATATGTTTTATTCTTTATTCTTTAGGGGTGAAAGCTTCTAGATCCCAAAATTTTGGATCCAATATTCTTGTATCCTTTAAAATGACCCATGTCCTAATTCCCAAAGCCAACTGGTCACTTTCAAAGTAGTTAATAAGGGTGTCAGAGGGTGGGTGACTCTAGCAAGGCACGTCAACTTGACAAGAAGGTTATGGCAGGTGGTCTTCTCAAGGCACCGCTCCAACATAACACCTAGCGCATCAGAGACAGGGAGCCACTTTTCCATTGATAAGGCATGTAGCCTTGATCCCTAGGGGATTAGATTTCTTCTTTTCTCCCTCCAGCTCTCTTCTCGAGGCTGATTCTTCCATTCCTCCTTTCTTGTCTTATTCATCTGACATGTCAGACCTTTTTCATCTCGAGGTCTTTGTAATGTGGTGCAGGTAGTACCAGCCACCAAAAATTGTATTATATTGTTTAAGTGTAAAGTAAGTTAGGTTAATTTTAGGGAAAACTTGTGTATAAATAATAAGTCCAACCTCATTCCAATGGTTGGAGAAATTGATGATTTTGCAGTCCGTAGCTATAGCAATTTTAGTTTTTCAGTTATTAGTTGCAAAGCTCAATGCTCCTTCGTTGTTAGAAGCTCTCAGTAGTTAGATGCTCCCTTGGAGCCACCATTATTGTATGCACCAGTGCTGGCTGGAAACATGTTACTGAAGAAGGAAGGATTCTCTCAATGATGTTGTTAGCATTCTGATCTTTGGATTAATGTTCTTTTTGTGTTGTATGTTCCTTATGTCCCTTTCTCTAATGTTTTAAGTATATTAACAACCTTCTTTTCCCTTGCTATTGGATAAGTATGAACTGTTGGTTCTATGTTTATTCTGTATTTAGTGTAGCATGTTAGAGCATGGTTGATGTTTTTAATGTTTGGCATAAACTATAAGTAGATGAAGTACTTCTAACCCGGGCATATCTTTTGAAGTTATTTGGTAACTAACGAATGCTTACAGGAAACCTCACTTACCTAAATCCCCAGAGTAGACAAGCCGAGATAACTAGCTATCCCCCTGAACAAAATAGTCACACTCCCAATTGAGCCCCCGCACTGTCGAGATACAACTCTTAGGTGCTTGAAGGCCCAGAGAATATCATTTCTCCAGACAACCTTTATAGGCGAAGTTGGCCAGTACTCCAATACCCGGTGACAACTTACCTTTGTTGGTGAACCCAGTCACAAAGTCCCATTAACAATACCAATTGTTAGTATATATAAGCACTAAGAGGGGGGTGAATCAGTGTAAATAGGCAATGAACAAATTCAACCAATAAATTGAATATTCTTTTAAGGAACTTCCATAAGACCAAACAAGCAATTGTAACTGTGCAATAAAACTAAATTAATTCAATCAACCGCAAATCATAAAGCATAATGCTACTATTTTTATCATGCAAAACCTTGTAAGAGGGAGAAAACCATAGTGGGAATGACACCCACAAATTTCTTCATTGTAGTAAAATATTTTCCCTGTTAGGAGCTTACAATACCATGTTACGGGCTCACCCAGTTAAGAGTGAGTATTACCTTGTTAGAAGTACAAAGAGGCCTGTTAAGATCTACCTCGCTAGAGGATTTAGAACTCCTTCTCAGCAGTCACCTTGTTAGAGGATTTTTACAAAAGACTTGTTAAAGTTCACCCTGTTAAGGGATTTAACCTTCCTAACTTATTAGAGTTAGCCCTAATAATTGAACTCAAATCACTAATCTGGAATGGAGCTGCTTTCCTATAAGATCCAATTCAGTCTTTGAACTCTTGACGCAATACTTTGCCTCTGTCTCTGATTGAAACAACCAAAAACATGATCAACAACCCTAAATCACTGATTTATCATTCCTTTATTTAGTTATTTTTAAGTCGGTTAAAACATCAAAATCAATCCATGGGTCGTCCACTAACTTTGACTTAACTCATGAAAATTTGTTCCAATAAAACTTAACATGCCAATCCAATAGTGTAATACAAATGTTTAATACAAAACACTGACAATAACTTAACCACCTTGACCATCTAATCATTAGGAACCAATTGGTAACTCAACAGGTTCATATAGAAAAATCACCAAAATACTAACTTTCACAAAAAGTTGAGTTAATTGCCATGGTTGTACGTCTGGACTATTTTGACAATAGGGAATGCACCAGTAACAATCGCATCACCTAATTTTCTCACCATCTTGAGCGCTACTCAAAACACTTTCTTGTTACTATCTTCCTGCTCACGGGTCAAAACACTTAGCATAGCTGCTTTACATATTCATCTTATTGATCGGTAATTGTAACCTATTCACCAAAACTAATAGATTTAATAAGCTACCATCAATGAAAAACTTAAACTCATCATTTCACATTGAAAATCCATCATAATTCCAACACAGTACAGAAGCGGATTTTTCAGGTAGAAAGTGTCATCATAATGTCATTCTTTGAGTTTCTTACTCAAGGAAAGTGCTAACAGGCTTGCGGTCAAAATTATTTAACAAGGTTACTCCTATTTAAGGGTATCCATGATCCTAATAGATCTAAAGACTAAATTGTTTAATAGGGTGTCTCTCAGAAGGATATTTAAATCCCTTAACAGGGTAGTTCCTAACAGGACTTTTTAATAGCTCCTAATTGGGCTATAGATACTCTTAACAAGGTGATGTAATGCTCCTAACAGGGAAGATCTTATTGGTGCACTAGGGAGATTTGTGGGTGATAATTCTCACCATGTTTTTCCCTCCAACAAGCATTTCCATGCAAAAATGTTTGTGTCTTTGTATTGATTTTGTGGATGCATTCTTTGTTAGGCTTTTATATTATTTTTAGCTTTGCATGTTGGTTACTTTAGAAGTTGATGAAAATATTTTGTAGATCTATGGTTGCACCGATTCACCCCCCCNATTCCCCCCCCCCCCCCCCTCTCAGTGCCTTATAACATTAACAAATTTCATCCAAGTCAGGTTGGACCATGCTCTTATCTCTAATGATTGGCTGCTTCACCATTATTTCACTCTTAATGCTTTATCAAGAATAGGGTCATACCATTATCCTATCACCTTTGTGGTTGAATCCATGAATGGAAGAAGGAAATTTTCCATTCATATTTGAAAATATGTTGCTGTCACATCCTATTTTTTATGATTATTTCAAAAATTGGTGGAGCATTAATGTTCATGGCATGGCTATGTTCAAAGTGGCCAAAAATTAAGAGAGCTTAAGGTGAATGTTAGAAAATGGAATAAAGAGACTTTCAAGGATTTTTTTTCTACGAAGTTTATTGTCCACTCTAACTTGAAGGAGATCTGGGATAAAATACAGAAGGAGGGATACAATGGATACCTCCTCTCTAAAGAAAATAAAATTCTCTCAAAATATCATAATATTATTTCTAGAGAGGAATTGTTTTGGAAGCAAAGATCAAGGTCCCTGTGGCTATCCTCGGGTGACAAGAATGCCATATTTTTCATATAACTATATTAAAGAATAGGGAAGTAAAAATAATTTCCCACATTATGAAGGATGGTGTGAAAATTGATAAGGAAGAGGAGATTAGAAGAGAGGTTGTACGCTTCATTGCTGATATTTTAAAGGCAATAAATAGGTTAGATGGAGAGGCCCAAGAAATCCTTGTTGATTCCATTCCCAAAATTTTGAATGACGAGTAGAATAGGATGTTGATGGTCATCCCTTCTACTAAAGAAATTAAGGAGGCATTTTACTTTGATTGTAACAAGGCTACTAGATCAGATGGCTTCTCCTTGTTTTTATTTTAGTCCTTTTGGAATATTGTGGCTGAGGATGTGACCACTGCGGTTAAGGAGTTATTTGGTGTGAGGTCTATGTTAAAGGAACTCAACTCTACCTTTATCATGATTTTACCTAGCCAGTCTAGAGATGAAGTATTTGAATCTTTTAGACCCATAAGCCTATGCAATTATTTTTATAAAATTATCTCCAAATTTCTCACTTCTAGATTGTTGGGGATCCTCCCTTTGTTAGCATCGCTATAGCGGAATTTGTTTACCGTCACGGGTAACTTAATAATGCATAGACATAGTACAGGAAATATAATAAACACAGAATATATCATAGAATAATAAATACTTTCATTAATCATTCTAGTCAAGTGATTACAACATTATCCATGCATACATCCCTCCCTCCTTTACCCGCAGGTAATACAAGTATATAAAGGTCCGAAGGGACGCGACGGTTCACAACCGTCCGCAACTCCCTAACCTCCAGACGCTAACTAATTCCACCCAAAACATAATTGCATATTATCTCGACAACATCATCCCCCCCAAAAAAACAAGTCGTCTCCGACGACTTACAACAAAAGGAAGATGAATAACACTACATAGAAGCACTGAAGAGAAGGGGCAGAGGGCGTCCCTCAAAAAGTTTCGTAGTTCTTTTCCTAGCACATCATATTCCTCTTGTGCCTACACCAACTGGTCTCCACAAAAAACATGTTTCAGTTGTAGCCTCTGCTAACACAATACTATCTCCCTAGCTAATCTAACCTCGATAGCCACCTACACTGCCTTCTCCGCTTCCAACTTCTGGGTACGTTGAGCCAAGGCTCTCGACAACCTCCAATTGGGCCACCAACTCGGCCCTTTCCGTTGCCAAAGCTGCCTGCTGAGTGACCAACTCCTCCTCTGGTGAACCAAATTACTCTCTACCACCTCCAACCGGGTGCCCAACTCCTCCCGAGCCTTCTCTGCGACTACCCGTGTGGTCTCATGTCCTCCAATGTACTTCGTACACCTCAAGGTATAGTACTCCTCTCCAACTTGCTCACCAAGGGCTTCTCTCTACTGGCAACATATAGGCATGACTGCTCTGATGCCCCAAACACACATGTGTAGGGTAACTCAAAAGTGACTGGGGGTCTAGGGGGCATCGCCCCTAGCGGGGTTGAGGGGCAGCGCCCTCGCGGGGTCCTGGAGGGCGGGGTCGAGGGGCAGCACCCCTCGCCGCCAGGACCAATTTAGCACCTTCAAACCCACTAGTTTTGTGATTTTCTTCTGATCCCATACTCTTTTCTCCAAACTACTTGTGTTTTCCTTACTGCCTACTTATGCCCTTCCCTTCGGTACCATACATTATTCATTTTGAACTGTCTTGATTTGTCGTCGTTTTTTTTTTTTTTTTTTTTTTTTTTTTTT
>MU226532.1:1050354-1067194 GCA_018584345.1 Thuja plicata
GTTACACTTAAGGGGGGGTGTTAGAGTAATCTTTAGTAATTACTCCTTAGTGCTTAAGTTTCTCTTAGGCAGTTTAGTTAGACTTAGGAAAGTTTCCTTTTCTGAGTTTGTTGCCCTTTTAGGGTTTTGACATCCTTTATAAGGATTGTCTTCTTTGTATTTCATAAGGAGGTGTAAATCATTTCATTGTTGATAATATAGAAATCATTTCTGTCAACATGCATTTGCAGTCTCTGGCCTATCGGCCGCCATAGCTTCTGATCCTTCTCTCTTCTGTCTGTCTTCATTCTGTGTAATAGTCTTTGCATGCAGGTGATCTTGGTTGCATTGTGTTTTAGCAATCTCAACAGTTAGGTCGGTAAGGTTCAACTTCTAAAGTCCACCATTCAGAATTATCTATCTATGCTTTGAACTTATTCAAGATTCCTTCAAACTTTGTTGACATTGTTGAGAAAATTCAAAAGAAAATCCTTTGGATGGGGGTAGAGGAAAGAAAGATAATTTTCTTAGTGGCTTGGGAGGTTTTATACAAACCAAAGAGATATGGTTGGCTTGGTTTGAGGAGCATAAATACATTTAACAATGCCCTTTTGGAAAAGCAGGTTTGGAGAACTTATGCCAGTAAAAGTGAATGGAACTCTAAATGGCATGACAAATATTTTTACAATACTCATTCCTTCAAGTATTTCCTTCTCTCCCCTAATCTCCCAGTGGGTTCGGCTCTTTGGAATAATTTCATTAAAGCTAGAGAGGTTTCTCTTATGGGGTCTTGTTGGAAAATAAAAAATGGCAGGAATACCCATCTTTGGGAGGATTTATAGCTTGGTAGGGAGGCCTTATCCAATGAAAGTGTGTTTGGTCTTTTCAAGGAAGATTGCATTAGTATATTTGGTTGTTTTGTCTTTGATTACTGGGTTAATAGTAAATGGTCATGTTAAGACTTGAAATTTTCACCCTTAAGCTTGTAACTTACTGCTTAAAATCTTGGTCAACATGGAATCATTCCTAGGTGGTGGGATTTTCCTATAACTGGAATGAATCTCCAAATTCTAGGTCAGTTCCTATTTGATGATCACTTATAGCTCTTAGAAATTAACTAAACATGATAAGGAAATGGGGAAGAGATTAATGAAATGAACCTAATACTGAAATTTAAATTATTGTGAACTAGGTGATACACCCAAATGACATGAGAGTGCAGCTACAAATAATTGGAAAGGACTATTATACTATCTAAATGAACACAAAACACATTTTTTATGTATAGTCTTGCATAAATACTTTGTAATAAAGTTGAAAACATGAACCTAACCAAGGAGGAAGACAAATGCCTCACTTATCAGTTTCACACCCTAAGACATAAACTACAACCTGCAAGCAAACATAATTTTTGCAACTAGGTGTTAGGTGAGACAAAATAACATGGAATGATAGAAACTCGCTAGATATCCTTATCAAATCACCTAAAAATACACATAGAAATACAAAAAGAAAAGAAAGCTCCAAAAGAAACTCAGATGATGTTACTTTTATTTGATCTTCCAAAAATGAGTTACAAATTCCTACAGTAAAATATGCTAAGGACCAGAAAAACTGTCACAAAGCCTTCTCTCTGCATAATAAGAACTAACTCTCCCAAGAGACACTCAAGCTACTAAGTACAAACTTCTCAACCAACAAGGGTCGAATGCTAGAAAAAAGGCCCCAAAAAAGGGGTCTAGAAGCCATGAAAGAAGGGAAAATAGCTGGAAAAAGTCCTCAAAACTATAAAGGAACCTTAAATACCCTTCAAATAAATCTAAGAAAGCTCAACCAGCTCATAAAGCACCTTCAAAACCTATGAATAGGTCTTTGAAAATCTTCCTAAAAACCCTCCAATCATCTTCTAGATCTACTCCAAAATTCCTAGATGCTCTCCTTATGTCTCCAAAAGATTACAACCTCCAAGAAGAAGTCCTTAAGCTAGAAAAGACACCCTTATGCCTCCAATTTTACATTATTATTGATTTCTCTTAAAGATTTTAATAATCATTATTAATTTATTTATAAAATACATCAATTAATAATTATTAAAATACATAGATTTCTCAAAAATACTTTAATAATTATTAATTGATGTATAAAATAAACCAATTAATGATTATTCAATTACAATGGTTTTTTTAAAGAAAACAATAACAAAGTCAAAAATATTATATTACTTAATAATATAATCATATATTAATGAAATATATGATTATATTGTTAAGTATCATAATAATGCAAGAATTTGAAATGCCATTGAGATGGCATGGCTGCGGACTTTAAAACTCATTACAAAATGCCTAAGGGAGACATAAATCCCAACCCTAAGGCATTCCACATCATTTCCTTCTTTGCGAGTGAGGGTTTTTGGAGACCCTAATGCTGCCACCATGGAAACTTGCATCTTTCCTGCTCACGCCACCATGAGGGTTTGATGAGAGACTTCTGAGGAAAAGATGGAAATATGGTTACCTTCCCATGTAGTTGACCGATGGAGTTACACTTTTGCAGGTAAGGTTCCATACTTGCCTTGTACTCTTTGGATGAATTTGTGTCACCTTACCTATTTGAGCTCCTCTACAAGACTTCTATGTAAATTCAAAGCTATTTTGACAGGTACTTGTATTGTCTCATGGAAAACTGTGCAGCTCGGGCTTCATTCCTTTGTAAAATCTAGATTTTTGTTTTCTCAAAACCCTCCTGTGTGTCGCATAGCTCTACTTCTTAGGATGCATTAAAGGTTTGATTTCATTTGCAAACTATGGCTCTGAGTACTCATTTGTAAGATTTCATCACCCTTTGACAGATATTTAAGGGGTTATTATAGCTGTCTTCCAGCACACTGCTTCATTTGTGCATTTGATATTTTAAGCTCTACACAAAAAAAAATGTTGGAAATGCTTTACTTTTTCTGCATATTCCAAAAGAAACACCACACCATAGTACATGTCATGATCTTTGTATTGGTATCTAAGTGCTTTTTATCTCCTCTATGAACATACAGCTTGGGATTTCTTGTAGGCCACAGCTTCTTTCACATCTCCTCATGTTGTGGCTTTTATCTTTCACGAAACCTTACACTCAATGCCCTGGTGGTCGTGGCTAAACTATTTTTGACTTTTCCTCATGAGATTTTGATACAAGAATCTCTCTTTATAATTTCAATATAGCTATTGCTCCATCCATGGATGTTGTGGTCTATTTTCATGGCCAAGGTCTAAAGCTTGTATCTCTGCTTTTTCTTTTGTTATAACTGCAAAATATATGACTAGTTTCTACTATTATGCAAACTAATATAGTCATTGCTTGGCTATTCACTATTCTCTTCCTTCTTGATTGTGTTGGCTATCTAGAAGAACTAACCATCTTGAAGGATACTTGGTGAGACCATTAAGTCTCTCTGATTATTGTTGCTCGTTTATGAGCATTTTTTGCGTTTATATTACAGCTGCTCCATTTTCCTGTAATTGTACATCCATTTCTAGCACAATTTATTTGGTTACCACTATGATACCTTGCTTTGATCTACTTCATGTTCATCACTTTGATCTTTTTCACACATTGCTTTGCATCACTATGACTGACTAGTGTTGCAGCTGTCCTATCCTATCACTATGACTAAACATTGGTATCACTCTCTATCTTCATGGAATATGACTAGTTTTGTTGTATGATATTGTATCATGATTGTTCATTTGCACATGTTGGTATTGTAATGTTGGTTGATTATGATTATTGATCTAAAGCTGATTTTTTCATGTATTTTCAATTTGGAAATCAAACATCATTACATAGGTAAAGAAATGAACTATATCCCAATCATTGCTTAGAACTTTAATGTTCTAACCTTGATTTTTATTTCTTTTTAGGCTAGGATAGTAAGGAGCATGGATCCAAAAAACAAGGACAAGCCTAGTCAATACCAACTCCTACATCTCCACCATTCATTCAGGCAATGACTGGCCTTCATTTCTTTTCTTTGCTTTCCACTTGTACATATATTCATTTTGATTTTCAAATTGAAAATTCGATGAATTATTTTAGCTATCTTCACAGCTTGTGTGGAGTACAAACTCAATATTTTGATAAATAAACATTAAATTTTCTAAAAATAATCTCATGAATGCACAAAACTGTTACTTTTTATTTTCTTCATAAAATGTAACATTCATTGTAAAAATTAGTAATATTGTTTGTAAACCATGAGAGCTGATTTGAAATCTGAATGTACCTTAAAACCTAAATTCATAATGGCTCTACCAAAATGAGCCTATAGTAATTTTTTGGTAACAGGTCGAACTAACCCTTGTTAATCCTTTGCTCCATCCCCTGCATAAGTATTTAAATTTCATTTGTTTGGAGCATAGTAATGCTAAAGATGAGTTGGTGTGGAGAGGTTCTTCTTATAGCTTTTTTTGTGGCCTTTTTTGTTGCTTTGTTGTCTCACTCTTCTCTCCCCTCTCCTTGATGGTCTAAGGCCTAGATTAGGAACTTGATTCCTAAATTTAATATATTTCTTTGGCTTTTGCTTCAAAAAAAAATCCTCCCCGCTGACAATTTATGCAAGATGGGTTTTTTATTCCCAATAGATGTGACCTCTGTATTATTGATGAGGAATGTGTTTCTCATCTTTTCCTTGACTTCCATTTGCTTCAGATATTTTGACTTAGGTTTTTCAGTTATGGAACCTGAGTTGGGTTTTCCCTGATTTAGTTATGGATTTTTTCTTGCAGTGGAGATCACCTTCTGAGAATCATGTTTTGAGGTTTCTTTGGTAATATATATTCCCACATGTTGTGCGGTGGATATGGAAAGAACACAATAACCAAATTTTAAGAGAAAAGTATCTTGCGCCTGATATTGTCTTCAGGAAAATCTTCAGAATTATTAAGGAAAATCTCAATATTCTGAATGTTTCTTTGGGGCCCAAGGGGAAGGTGAACTGAAAAGGTTATGATCATTGGGATTCTCAAGCTTGGCAGGTTTAGGTGGACATTATTATAGCTCTGAACACTCTGAAGATGTGTAGAGATAATATTGTTTAGATCTGACCTCCTCCTGGTACTTGGGTGAAAATTAACTTCGATGGGGCGAATAAGGGTGATCATAGGCCTGTTGGGTGTGGGGGAGTGATTAGAGATGAAAATGGCATGTTAATTTTGGTGGTGGCACTCCCCTTGGGTAGTTAGACCAACCACAGGGCCAAATCCATAGGTTCTTTTTAGGGTCTTAACTTAGCCTTCCAACTAACTGTTTAATATCTTTGGATATAATTCAATGCCTAAATGGAACCCACAAGGCCTCTTGGACTATTGACAAATAGATTAATAAATCCAAGGATATAATCGTCACTTTTGATAATTGCATAATATCTCATGCTTACCATGAGGGGAATATGGTTGTTGATTATTTTGCAAACAAATGTGTTTGGAGTAAGTAGTATCTGACATGGAGTAGGGGGACAGGCTAAATGTTGACATCACTACTCTTCATCTATATGATAGAACCCATGGGAAAGGTCCTCATGACATCACCAAATAATGATAAATTTACATATTATTAAGAGGTAGGGTGGGCTTTCCTTTATTAAGGACACCTTTCCCAGTATTTTGTACATGATGATGGATTTAAGGGAGGATTATGTCATTATGTCTCACACGCTTTGTGGGCATTTCGGAACTTCACTTGGATTTCTATATACACTTCTCTTTCAAACCATTTAGTTTTTAGTAACTCCTAGTGTTTAGAAGAGTGGAATATGGGTGGTGATAAACATCAATTTCAACCTATGGACTATGAGAAATGGAAGAAAAAGCCAACAATTTGGTAGATTTTGAAGAGGGGAGAGTTGGCTCCCTTCTTGGAAAAACTTCATGGGTAGAATAAGAATGTCGTTGATTATTTCATAGATAACTAGAAAGATAGAAGCCTTACCTTACATGAAAGAAAGGTCACCATTAATTAGAATCTTATTGTACATGTGACTCAATTATCTGCAAAGGGAATGAAATTCTAAAGGAACGAAAAGTATTCTGAGTTGCCAGTGCGAAAATTCCCATAGTCTTAGAAGGAACGGGAGGAGATTGAGAGGAAATTGAAGAGATGCTATGAAACTGTGATTATAAAATAAATTTGGAGGCGGGTCTTAAAGGTTCTTATGGATTACATAACCCTAGATGGGTATTTTACAAAAGCCTTTGGCCACCATTTTGTCTTCCTGAATCATTACACGCATGATACTAGGGTCTCTTTTCCATACTATGTGTTTTCCTCTCTTAGTTCTAGTATTAATGATCAGAGGGAGTATCTAGATAAGTATTTGGTGTTGCATAGGGTTTTTTTTTCGGCTCTCCATTAGTAATATCACAAGTTCTGAAACATCTTCCTCAGCAAGATATGCACGAAACACAGAGACCTTCTCTGTCCAAAATCACAGTCACAGTCCAGAAAAATAGTCTTTACTAAAATAGTTGTAACATCCATGATATGAAACATAAATTCAAGCAGCCTTATATGTAAGGTCAAAACTCATTCTTCTACTTAAATCCAACTTTTCTCATTCTGGTTCATCCATACAATGTCCGTACATGCCTTCCAGTCAAGTAACTAGTCTGTCTTCTTTCACAGAAATATATGTTGACATCAGTGACAAAACATGAGTATCAACAACATGATTAGTACCAAAAATGCATATCATCCAACAATCTCCCCCTTTGGCATTGATGGCAACATATGGGAAAATCCATATGCATCAACCCAAAAGTACTCTCCCTCTCTCTTTATAATCTTCTCAATATCCTCAACAAATCTCCCCAAAATAGTAGGGATTTTCACATAGATTCCTTCCCCCTTCGGTAGAAATGGCAAAGGGTGCCATAACTCATCTATAGTCTTTGCTAAGGTGTAGATTTGTCAAATATTCATGTCCAATTAGGTGCAAGATCACCCAAATGTGCTCCATAGTGTTCTCCTGGTATCACTCCCCCTAAGGAGTAGATCCATACATCAAGTCCAGAGAATAATATAGCTCAGAGATCCAATGGATTGATGCATATCTGCATCATTTAATTATCACTGGGATGGGCCATCACCCCAAGCATTCCTCTGAGGTATTCAAAAGAATCTTTTGGCAAAGGTTTAGTAAATATATCTGCTATCTGTTCCTTTGTGCTTATGTACTCTAGTTTAGTCTCCTTAGCAGCTACCTTCTCCCTCTAGAAATGATACTTGATAGAAATGTGTTTAGTCTTTGAGTGCATTATAGGATTCTTCGACATGTTTACTGTACTTTTATTATCCCAATGAATAACCACTAGCTTCTTCAAAATTATTCCAATATCTTCCAACATTTGTTTCATCCAAACAACTTATGTGCAATTTATTGCAACAGCTACATATTTTGATTCAGCAATAGATTGAGCAATATAGTTCTGCTTCTTTCTTAACCAGGAAACCAATCTCTTCCCAAGGAAAAATGCACCACCACTTGTGCTCTTTCTTTCATCCACATTACCTTCCTAATCTATATCAGTAAAAGCCTGTAAAGTAAAATCATCAGGTTTTTCATACCACAATCCATATTCCACAGTTCCTTTCAAATATCTAAAGATTCTTTTCATAGTAGAAAAATGTGTTTCTTTAGGATCTGCTTGATATCTAGCCACAATTCCAACTTCATTGGTAATATCTGGTCTAGTGTGTGTTAGATATTGTAGACCTCCAATCATTGATCTATACTTAGTCTGAACAACACTCTGACTCTCATCATCACTAGTCAGTTTGTTTCCAGTCTCCATAGGTGTTCCAATAGGTTTACAATCTTCCATTCCAAAGTTTTTCAACATTTCCTTAAGATACTTGGTCTGAGATATAAAAATGTCATTCTTGCTCTGATTAATTTGCAAACCAAGAAAATACTTCATCTCATCAATCATAGACATTTCAAACTCATTCTCTATTTCTTTAGCAAATTTATTACTCATTTTGTCATTACCTCCAAAAATGATATCATCAACAAAAACTTCTATAATCAAGATTCCATCTTCATCAGTTCTTAAATACAAATTATTGTCTTCATTACCTTTCTAGAACCAAGATGAAGTAGATATTTGTCCAGTCTTGCATACCATGCCCTTGGTGCTTGTTTCAGTCCATACAGTGCCTTCTTTAATCTGCAAACCATGTTTTCATCATTTGTCAAAGGAAAACCGTCAGGTTGCTCAATGTATACCTCTTCCTCTAGATCACCATTCAGGAATGCTAACTTCACATCCATCTGATACACTTTAAAGTCTTTATGTGCAGCATAAGCAAGAAATAGTCTCACAGCTTCCAATCTAGCAATAGGAGCAAATGTCTCCTCATATTCTATACCTTCTTGTTGTGAGTAGCCTTTACAAACCAATCTAGCCTTGTTTCTTACCACTGTACCTTTCTCATTCATCTTTTTTCTAAAAACCCATTTAGTGCCAATCACATTTTTGTTCTTAGGTCTTGGAACTAATTCCCAAGTATTGTTCTTCTTAATCTGCTCAAGTTCTTCTTCCATAGCTTTAGTCCAAGATTCATCTCTACATGCTTCATCAATAGTCTTTGGTTCAACTTGAGAAATCAAACAAATCTCTTCTCTAGCCTTAGATCTAGTCATTATACCTTTACCTATATCACCAATAATCTAATCTTCAGGATGGTTCTTCTTAACATAGCTTTGGTGTCTTATGTGGCTCAGTATCTTCAATCTGTTCATCTTCGCCTTCATTTTCAGTCATCAGAGGTTCATTCTCAATCATCAAAGGTTCTTCAGGTTCTGTAAACTTATTTTTTTTCTATAATCTGATCATACTCATACATTCTTTCCTAAATTTGGAAATTTTCATCTATCTTCACATTGGCGCTTTCAATCAACTTTCTTAATCTCAGATTAAAACATTTGTATTCTTTTCTTTTAGTAGAATAACCAAGAAAGATTCATTCATCACTTCTAGCATCAAATTTTCCAATCTCATCATCTCTTCTAATATAACATTTACTTCCAAATATTCTAAAGTATTTCAAAATAGGTGTATGATCAAATGATAATTCATAAGGAGTCTTACTTGTACCTTCTCTGATTTGAATTTTGTTCAGTGTGTACACAGCAGTCCCAACTGCTTCTCTCCTCTGAACATGTGATACATTTCCTTCCAGCAACATAGTCCTTGCAGCATCTAATATAGTTCTATTTCTTCGCTCTGCTATCCCATTCTATTGTGGAGTTCTAGGGGTTGAAGTCTGTCTGTGCATTCCATTCTCTTCGCAGTATGTATTGAATAGTTCTAAAGTAAACTCTCCTCCTTTGTCTAATCTCAAACATTTCATCTTTAAACCATATTCATTCTCAACTTTTGCCTTGAATATCTTGAATTTTTCAAATGCCTTTGATTTCTCTCTCAGATATGTAACCCACATCATTCTAGAAAAGTCATCAACAAAAAGTATAAAATACCTTTCACCATAGTATGATCTCATTCTTGTAGGACCACACAGATTTGTATGCACCAGATCCAACTTTCCTTTTGCGGAATAGGCCTTTCTCTTGAAATTTCTTCTAGTTTTTTTCCCCATGACATATTCTCTACACATAGTGTTAGATGGCTTCACAATTCTAGGTAGATCTCTTACTACTTTTTTCATACTTTCCTTCACAATGTTATCAAAATTAACATGAAAAAATCTTATGTGCCATAACCAACTGTCATCAACTTTAGCAATAAAACAAGTAGCTTCAGATGTGTTAAGTTCAAGTACATTGCCTTTGGATTTAGAACCATATGCTATCAAGTCTCATGTCTTACTCTTGATAGAACATTTCCCATTAATGAAATTCAGCTAATAACCCTTGTCCACTAGCTATCCAACACTCAACAAGTTATGTTTAAGTCCATCAACAAGTAACACATTGTCAATGTTAGTCTTTCCATCCAAAGAAATAGATCCAACTCCAATAATAAGTTTAGGAGTATTGTCACCAAACCTGACAACACCACCATCATGTTTCTTCAAACTTACAAACTTATTCCTATCTCCAATCATATGGTATGAACATCCACTGTCTATAACCCATTCATATTTATTTTCAACTTGGGATACTAGGGATTTTTCTTCATGCCTAGGTGCATCATCTTTAATAGCAATGAATCCAATCTCATCAAAGTTATCATCCTCATCATCAGATATTCCCTCACTAGCATAATAACATTCCTTATCTTTTGAGAACTTAGACTTGAAAAACTTAGGTTTATTCTTTGGGATTCTTGTAGGACATCTAGATGCAAAATGACCAATCTTATCACATGATAAACATTTCAAAGGTAATTTTCCTTCAAATTTACCCTTACCTCTCTTTTCTCTTCTATAAATCAGTGCCACAATTTCATCTAGCTTTATTTCTTCTTCCTATATATGTTCCCATTCATCAGCATAAGCTCCAAGTTCTTCTCATAGATCACTACTGCTTGCATTTCTAGATAAGGTCTTCTTGTTCTTGTGCACAGTTGCCTTGAATGTTGACTCTAACCTAGGTAAAGTGTCCCCCAATTCTGTGGCCTCGAATGTAGTAAGCTTGCCAATCAACATCTCTCTGGTGAAGTTCGGTGTCAAAGGTATGATCTCATCTATAGCCTGTACTTTGGTTCTATATGTAGGTTTCAAAGATCTGAGAATATTTGCAATTATTTCTTCCTTGTTGTAAGTACCTCTAGAGTTCCTAATACCAGTAACTACCTCAATAATTCTCTGTGCATATGCTCTGACATTCTCATCTTCTCTCATCTTCAGTGATTCCATCTTTTTTTTCCAGTTCTAAAAATTTTCTTATTTTGTAAATTTGTCTCCAACATACAATGCTTCCAGTCTTGTCTAGATGTCATGTGCAGAGTCCAAGTCCTTCACTTCAGTGAATTCTCCTTCAAATAGGGCGCTGATTAGAGATTCCCTTGCAACCATATTGTAGGAAAATATTTTATTTTCTTCTTCAGTAGCCTTGTCCAGCTAATCTTCAGTCTCTATTGCTACATTCTTCTTTGTGATCATCTAGTACTCAATTCCCAGACATAGAAAATGTGTTCTCATCTTGTTCTGCCAATTGTCAAAGTTTTTAGGATCAAACTTCGGACTATCCTTCCTGTAGTAAGTCATCTTCAGGATCACCTCAAGTTGTTAAACTTTCTCTCTGATGACCAGTAGCTCTGATACCAACTGTTAGGAATAACATTCCACAAGATAATTGAGAGGGGGGTTGAAACAGTTGTGCAATAGATTATTAAAATTTATGAACCATAACATCAAAAGTAAATAACACATTAATTGCCAACACCATAACACAATGTTTGTTGTCAAGGAAACCCTGTTAAAGGTAAAAATCCGATGGGAATTAACACCCACAAAATAATGTACTGAGATTATAGTATCCCTGTTAAAAGATATTAGTCTTGTTAGGAGCTTGTTATTACATTACAGTACACAGTCCCTGTTAGGAGACAGACCTTGTTAGGAGTCAATGAAAGTAGTAGGCTCACTGCCAAGGCTCACTACCCAAAGAAGGTTAAATCCACCCTCAAGGATTCACAATTTGCATCAAGTGTATACAACAAATACACAATCCAGTGAACTGTCTGATAGCAATTGTCTTTGCTTGGTTAGTTCCAATGAAGTACCAAATCTTCTCTCTATCCAGCATTCAAGCTTCGTAGCTTCACAAATCTCTGCTCTTTTCTTTCTCTGCCACACTTTTCACAAATGAAAAGATCACTCATATATACCCTCTTACAATAACCCATTAGGTTGGCCAATTAAGCTTTCCTAATACACAATTAACTAGGTCATCCAATTAAGGCTTCCCATCATACAAATAATTACATAAGCCCTTACTAAGATACACATGATACCTATAACAAGTATACAATATTTACAATTCATTACAAATACTTCCAGATCTTCAATCCATGCTCAAAATTAATTTCCACACGTTACAAGTTTGAATTCGGCCAGGAAATAAGTCTTCTCCAAAACACACGCCACAACTAACGTCATCAGTACCCAAAAAAAAATCAAACTCATCCCATTTCACCATCATATGTCTACTCTCCATCAGTAAGCACGCAAGTTTTGAAACATCTTCCTCAGCAAGATATGCCTGAAACACAGAGACCTTCTCTGTCCAAAATCACAGTCACAGTCCATAAAAATAGTCTTTACTAAAACAGCTATAACATCCATGATATGAAACATAAAGTCAAATGGCCTTAGATGTAAGGTAAAAACTCATTCTTCTACTTAAATCCAACTTTTCTTGTTCTGGTTCATCCGTACAATGTTCGTACACGCCTTCCAGTCAAGTAACTATTCTGTCTTCTTTCACAAAAATATATGTTGATATTAGTGACAAAACATGAGTATCAACAACATGATTAGTACCAAAAACTCATCATCTAATAGAGTATACTAATTCAAAGGAAGAAGACTTCACTCCCTCTAAAATATCTAAGAAGAATGTTAAAACTAAACCTAAGCCTGTTGCTAAAGGAAAGGGAAAAAATAAGATTGTGGTATCTTCTAGTTCGACCTCTTCTAACATGGAAGAAGTGTGCACGTGTGTTTTCCCCCTCTAAGTTTTCATAAAAAAGGGAAGGATAACAAGAAAAATACTTCAACTCTGGTTGTGAGAAGCTATCATATATTTTAGGTATGTTAAGAGACAACATTATTGACTCTTTTAGCATGTTCAAGTGTCTTTTCCATGAATTGAAAGAGCTTTAGGTTAAACAGAGAGTCATGCGCAGTAAAATGGAGGTGATGGAGTCCTATATTCCTATAAATAATGGTGGTCACATTGTTGGGGAGAGCACTACTACTATCATTTCCCAGGATCAATAGGTCAGTAATGCTTAGTACACTGAGAATGAGAATAATTTTATAGTTGATGGTCTCAATAATACTTTAGAGACCATTTAAAAGCTCAAGAAAAAACATGAGGAAAGGTTTTCTTAGGTTGAGTATATTGCCAAGAAATCCAAGCTTCCCTTCTAACTATAATGAATCAAACCCATAGGATCATCAAGAATACTAATGAAACAAAAATTATGGTGGAGAATCTTAACAAGGTGCAAAAAGAGAAGATGGTTGTAGACCTGGACACTGAAAATGACAATGAGGATTGTAGGCGTAGCAAGGGAACTAGGGCCAACCTCAAAATAAAATCCCAGAATCCCTCTCTAAAGTTGTAGGAATTGAAGAAGGCGGCTTTGAATATGAGTCAATTGGAAGCAAAGGTTGTTGGGAGCCTTAAGAACCTAGTGTAGCTTGTGGTCCTCTTTTCTAGTTTCCTAATATTTTTTGTTTTTTTGTTTTCTTTTAGCTACCTCTCTTCTTGTGTATCTATTGTGCAGCTTGTTTTGTTTTAGTTGTTGTAGCTTTCTTGTTATATCTTATTTGTTTTAAGAATATCTTGTAAAAGGGATTTCAAGTCCCATCAAAACCTATTTTTCATAATCAAAAACATTCTCCTATTAGTATTCTCTCATGTTCTATATCTCACTCTCTTTAGCCTCCCAAACTATAGACCTATCTCTCTCCCTCTCTTCTCTCTCTCTGACCTCTCTCCCATAACTAGGTCTCTACCACCCTCTAACCCTCTCTACCTATCCTTCCCTATTGAGGGTGCATTGCTTGTATTGATACATCTTATATATCTCTCCATCTCCCTCTCCCTCTCCCTCTCTTATCCCTCTCAAAAATCTTCCCCTCCCTAGTTCCATCCCTCCCTTTGTTCCTCTCTTCCTCTCTATCTCCACTCTCTCCTTACCACCGTAGCTATCTCCATCTCCCACTCTCGCTTATTTTTTTTCTCCATTCTCTAGGTTATCACCTCTCCCTCCCACCCTCTCTCTTTGCCCTCTCTATGTTTATCTCTCCATCCCTCTCCACCTCTATACCTCTAAATTAATTTCTTATTACACATCTCTTTATCCCCTTATATGTATATCATGCCTCTCTCTCTCTCCATATAGGTCTCTCANNNAGTACCTCACTTTTTTATCTATCCCTCTCTAGTTCTCTCCCTCCCTCTCCCCCTATCTTGATGTCCCCCCTTAACCATATCCCTCTATGTACTCTCTCCCCCCCTCTCTCTATCTCTCCACTCACCCCTCTCTCCCCTCCTTCTCTATTTCCCTCACTTCAACCAAGTTGACCTATCCCTTCATCCCATCTTACTCCACTCTCTCTCTTTGATCTTCTCTCTCTCCTCTACTCCCTCCATCCCACCTCTAGATAATTACCTCTCCCTGTAATTTACAAGATATGGATTTTAGGATATATAAATTCTTTAGGGTATTGGTTTTTGGAAAATAGAATGTAGGATATAGAGTTTAGGGTGTAGGTTTTAAAGTTTATGATATTGGTATAGGGTACAACATTTATGGTACAAGGTTTAGGGTACATAGGGTTGAGGTTATTTCCTCTCTCTCTCATGTACCCTAATCATTGTACCCTCAACCTAGTAATACCAAGAGAGAGAGAGAGAGAGAAAGAGAAGTATCAGCATAGGAAATGACCTCAACCTTGTACCATCAATCTTGCACCCTAGACCATATTTAGAGAGGGAGAGGAAGAAGGAGAGATAGATATGTGTTGGGAGAGAAGAGGAGGAGAAGGGAAAGGGTGAGAAAAATGGAGGTCTAGAGGGAGGGAGAGAACTAGAGAGGGTGTAAATAGAAAGGAGGGAATCCTACAAGGGGAGAAAGATATGAGAAACCTAGAGAGAGAGAGAGAGAGAGAGAGATCAGCATAGGAAATTCCCTCAACCTTGTACCATCAATCTCACACCCTAGACCATATTTAGAGAGGGAGAGGGAGAGATAGATATGTGTTGGGAGAGAAGAGGAGGAGAAGGGAAAGGGCGAGGGAAATGGAGGTCTAGAGGGAGGGAGAGAACTAGAGAGGGTGTAAATAGAAAGGAGGGAATCCTACAAGGGGAGAAAGATATGAGAAACCTAGAGAGAGAGAGAGAGAGCATCTTTTTGGTCCCCCATCTTTGTGCACTTACCCATATATAAAAGTTGTAAAGGCTATATACTTTATTGATTCTCAATCCTAACTTTCAATTGCATCCCATTATGATGTAATAATCTTTAAATTCGCCACAAACTACAAAAGAGGAAAAAAAAATTCAAGAATTCCTTCTTTATAATAATGGATAAATGATGAAATATGGTTATTAATATTACTCAAAGAAGATGCTTTCATTTTCTTGTTACCACTAAATGCTTCATTGACCCTCAATCCTATATAATCTTTGAGAAAAATTTATGAATATTACCCATTGAATATGCCTTATTTATTTACTACCACTAAATGCTTCATTGAGCCTCAATTCTATATTATCTTAGAAATTTTCAAGTACATCCCATTATAATGTGTTAAACTTTAAATTTACCAAAAACTACATGACTGTAAGTATTTTTTTAAAACTCTCACTTATAACAATGGACAAACGGAGAAATAAAGTTATGAATTAGTTGTAGAAAATTATTGTATTTCCTTTACTACCACTCTATAACTAATGCTTTATTTATTCATGAAATGTCGAATCTTATAATGTTTCTTTGTGTATTATTTTAAAAATGTTCATCACCTTCCAATATATATTTTTTAATGATTTTAAAAAGTTTCTAAGAGCTCTAAAATATTAATCTAGAGGAGACTACTTAAATACTTCATATGTATCTACATAATAAAATTCAATATGTTTTTTTCTATTATTTTGTGAAAATAAAATGTGTAGAGTGTAATATAGTACATATGAAATTCAAACAATAAATAAAAATACCGCTTTTTGAAAAATAGTGTTCACTAATACTATGAGAAAATAATTACATTGCAATAAATAAGAGAGGATTTTATAGATTCACATAATGATTGAATTTAGATTTAGATGGAACATTCATGGTTTCATGGATTGCAAGAATCTTCTTGTTAATATTTAACGTTTTCTCAGTATTAGGAATCTTAAGAGACATCATCATATTGAAGCATCTTGGAAGGATCAAGATGTTTGGGAAATGAAATGAGGCCTCTACGATCATATGTATCAATCCTAGACATGTTTGTGCTATCAATTTAGTTCTAAAAAGTATAGATCACAAGGTGGCAATTTGAATACCTATAGTGTCACAAATTGCATCCTATGCATTTATGACACCTAAGCATTAAGTGTTAGAATGTGAAGTTTATGTTATTCATGTTATTTTCGTTTATGATTTTCATTCATGTCAACATATCCTATGCATATTCGTGTTTTGATTCTATCAGTTTGTAAAGGAATAAAATTGATGATATATTCACCAAGCCATTACCAAAGGCTACATTTGAGTATCTTAGAGGTGTTGACGGGGTTTTGTGGACCGGGTCCGCCAACAGTCATAAGTTGTCACCGGACTCCGGAGAGATCGGCCAACTCTGCCTGAAAAGGTTGTCCGGGGGAGATAAATCCTCCAGGCCTTCAAGCACCTGGGTGTCGGGTCACGACGGTGCAGGGCTCGGTTGGGAGAGGTGACTATTTTCAAGGGGGATAGCTGGTTACTTCAACTCGCTCCTCCCAGAGATTCAGAATGATAAAAGGTTTCCCAGAGTATTCCACTTAGCAAAGAAAAAAAAACGAAAAAGATCCTGCAGGGTTAGGAGCATTTATCTAACTATAGTCATGCTGAAAAGTCCGGAACATCAACAATACTCTGAAAGAACTACACTAAATACCGAAGGAATACATAACCGTCAGTTA
>MU226532.1:1067294-1080998 GCA_018584345.1 Thuja plicata
GGAAAGGAGAAAACCAACCTGGAAACGCGGAAGGCGGAGGATAGGTGGATTACCAGAAGAGCTCTGCAACAGCTCTGAAATGTTGAGCCCGTCAAGATCACCACCTCGGAGCACTTAGCACACGTCTAAGAACAGTAGGCGTTAACCCTGATTATTGCAAATCTTTATGTAACTGATCTGCTAATTGCTTTGAAAATCGCTCAATTTTGCTCTTAGTGCTCAAAGATTTTAAACGCGGTAAGCGTGATAATGACAGGCGAGTCTATTTATACCCGTGGTAAAAACATAATCCTCCGCACTCTGGAACTTCCAGGTTAAGCAAAACATCCAGACTCCGGGCCTGGGGATTCCCTATGATGATGTTTCTAGGGACTAGGAACATCATCGCAAACAATCCCGGAGTCCGGAATCGAACTTCCCTCCAAAAGGCAACCTCCGGGATCCAGGATCCCGGAGGGGAAAACGAACCAAGGAAACGACACACTCCGGGGAAGAAAACCCCGGAGAAAAAAAAGCAAAAAAGGAAAAGAAAGACAAGGCAAAGCCACCAAAAAAGCAAAACCCAAAAAAAAGGGGGACCCAACATTTTGCACACAAAATGTAGGGACGGGGATGCAGGGCATAACAAGAGGTAGATTAGGGGCTATTCCCATATCTAAAGTTAATTAGAGGATGATGTTGATTGCATCAGTTCATATGTGTCTATCAGAAAATCATATGTATGAATTGATGTAGTGATGAGAAAATCCATGGGGGAGAAATCTTAAGTATGATACTGTAATGGAGTGATAAGGTAAGAACATGCAAGGATCAATCAAGTGTACACAGAGAATAATGAATGATTTGACAAGTTTGGCATTGTTGTCAAAGGGGGAGAATCTGTATGCAAGCAAAAGAAGAACATAAAAGATAAAGATGAAAGGGGGAGTATATGAAGATGGTGAATCAGTATGACAAAGTGAGAAAATGCATGATCAAAGGTACAGACAGAAGTGGAAAGATTTGTAGAAGTCAGTATGAAGATTTCCATCAAAGAGACACAGTGTGGTCATGAAATTAACAACGTAATATCAATTAGAATTCATAAGTTAAGAGAAGATAAGAGTATTACCAAGGACACAACTTATGTGTTGAGTAGATAAGGCTATTTTCATCAATTCCAAATGGGGATATTGTTAGCCTAACTGATGTAGTGATACTAAGTGTTACATTGATGAAGATTGGTATAGATTTGATGATAGGTGAATCAGTTATTTGGTTTTCATTAATGTCAATTGATTGACTTAGTGTTTTAAGTATGTTACCAGACATTGTGTAAGTGAATCATGAGTTGCAATATGTTTCTAAATTTGTTATTCTAATGGAAGTATATCTCATGTGTTGTGATATTAACTTTGACATTGTGACTCTTGATATGGAGAACTGAGTTGGTTATGTTTGATTGAACTCAAACTGGGTAACTGTTGAAAGGGTCAGTGACAGACTGTAAGTGATTTGAATGTTATCTCAAATCAGTAAAGTATTTGATGGAGTGGTCATAGGATATGATTGTCAATAATGTCAAGATACTATGTTTGTGAGTACGAGTTGTAATGTTGACCGGTACTACTAGTTTATTTGACTGGAAGTGGTGCTAACGGAGTGAACAGGTAAACAAGACAGAGTTCTTGAATAGGCTATGAAGATTTGTAGATCGGTGAAGGATTTCGATGTGGCAATAGGATGGGGGATGATTTTTGTAAAATAGTAAGTTAGTTCTATTATTTGTGGGACTTACTTGAAATCACATTGATCGAGGTATGTGTTTGAGGAGGATTATTCAAGAAGTTTCTTTTGGTCAAACGATCTTTTTTAGCATGGCTCAACTACCAAGGTAAAATTCATGTGTAAGTAGATGTAGTCAAAGGAAAATGTTTTATGAGTGACTAGATACATTGTATCTTACCTAAGATGATTTGGATAATTCATATCTCATATCTAGGGTTTGTTTTAAGTCACTGGAAGTAATTCTATATAGTGGAACAATTGAAGAAGAAGAGAGAGAGTTGATTGTGAATTGCAGAAGGGTGTGGTGATAGAGGAAGTAAAGGAATCAAGTGTGATAAAGCTATGGAAGAGTAGATAGTATGAAGATGATTTTTAGAACTCAAAAGGATCTGATTATGCAAAGGTGGTGCAATTTTCATAGATCATTTTATTTGTTGCTTTATAATCATTAAAACAGTGAAAACCCTTAACATGGTAGATCCTAACAGATCTTTATTGTAAATCCTCTAACAAGGTGGAATTCTAATTGAATGTTTTAAGTACTCTACCAAGGCTTCTTCTAACAGGGAAAAGATCGTAACAGATCTAAAGGCAAATCCATTAACCTGGTAACACATAATAGTATTTTGTAAACTTTTGATAGGATAAGCTCCTAACAAGGTGTATTCCAAAAGAGTGCATATTTTGTGGGTATCATCTCACACTATGGTTTTTTACCATTTGGGTTTCCATGAAATAAATATGGTGTTTACATTGTGTGGTTGATTATTTGTGGATGTATGCATTGAAATTTTTACTTATATTAGTTGTTATTGAATTTTTTGGTGGATAGAGTGTAACGAAGTTGAATTAGGTGAATTTGTGGATTACTGGTCCCCCCATCCCCTTTGAGTAATCAGACTTGTATTAACACAGTTGATGTCTATTGATATCCTTGGTGTATTGGTAGAGGCATTCACTAAAAGGTTTTCCTTAGATATTTAATCTTATCCTTTTTGGTGTTGGTCCTATTCTTTGTGCAACATATGGTGGATCATTTATTTGGAGCATGTTCTTTCATGTTTTAGTCCCAGCAGCTACTGTGTAATGTGTTCTTCATATTTGTTGGTACTGAAGCCTTCGGAAATGGTGTAGTGTTTTTTTATACATGAGGCATATTCTATTGATCGAGGTAGTCCATATTGCATTCCTTACCATCACAAGAATGTCTTGGTGTGACCTATTTCAAATTGTTTTGGCCGACATGTTTGATGGCGTCAAGAAGAATAAGAAGAGTGATGATTTAATTTTGTGTGTGGCATGTGTGATGCTTGTATGCAAAGTGATTGTGAATTTTTTTACATGAGATCTATGTGTTGGTGATTGTGTGTTGGTGATTGTGTGTGTTGATGTAATCGGTAATAGGCCAATATATCATTTATGTATTGCAATGTTTTGGTGATAGCGATCTCAGTGGTTGATTCAATCTCTTTTCATATATTCTAGCAGTGAGCCTATTTGTATTGGTAGTTATCCATATTCATTTGTAAGGGTAGTTATCCCCGTCGGCAATAAGACAACCTGTAGTGAGCACAACTAGTAGTGAGCCTTTGTAAAAATTACCTTAACCAATGTTTCATTTTATGATAATTAGCTTCTTTGTGGTTTTTCCCAGTTTGGTTTTCCATGTAAATCTTTGTGTTCTTTGTGTCAGTGTTTTTGTGCTTTCATGTTCATATATGTTATGAATATTAATGTGGTTAACTGATAGATCAAAAGTTGGTATTGTTATTGTTTATGAGTTTACCGACAAAGTAAAAGTTTATAAAGTGTATGGTAATAATTGATACAACCCCCCTCTCATTTATTTAGCATGTTCAACAATTGGTATCATAGTTTGATTCCTCGGTGTAGAGCTTAACCGCTTGAGGCAAATCTGATGGTGCACAAAATGACTATTACTATGTTTGATGGATCAGCCTACAATAGATAGAAGGATCAGATGAAAGGATATTTGATTTTGGTTGGTCAAATATGTAGAATAATGTAGAGACAATGTATGTGTTCCATCATAATGGTATTAAGACTCCAGAAGAAATCATAGTGTACAAGGAGATTGAAAAAGTGGGGTATGTTATCACTAGTGCTTTAGCAAAGAATGAATTGGTTAAGGTTATTTCTTTGAAGACTGCTTATGAAGTTTGGGAAAGTTGAAAGCGATCTATGAAGGAAATGATAGGGTTAATTTATCTAAGAAGCTAATAGAAAAATGTCATTATGAGAATCTGAGAATGGAAGCAGGTGAAGACATTAGGAGTTACTTTCAGAGAGTGGATAATGCAGTTAATGAAATTAAGAACTAAGGAGGCACTATTATAGATGAGTAGTTCATGTAAAATATATTGATGACATTACTAGACAGCTATACTGATAATATCTTGGCTATAGATGAGGGGTATGATCTGAATAAGTTTACTAAAGAACAATTGTTTGGCACTTTGACTGTATTTGAGTTGAGGAAGTTTGGAAGAGAGAAGAGAAGATCTAAGACAACATTCGAAGAAACTAAATCAGAAGAAGATCCTGATGGTGATGATGATGAAGAAGAAGAGTTTGAAGAAAACTTTGCAAGAAGGTTGAAGAAAGGTACTGGCAAGTATAAAGGTATGCTACCCCTAAAATAATTTAGATGTGGTAAGATTGATCATTTGGCTACTAGATGTCCAGAGAAGGGTCCTAGAAAAAAGTTTTAAATTTTCAATAAGAAGGCTTATTATGTGAATGAAGAGGCTCATATTTCAAATGATGAGTCAGAAGTAGAAGATTGTTTATTTTATGCTAAAGAAGATAAGAAACCAGAAATTTCTATCTCTAACATTTGTGCTAAAGTTGATGGTGATGAAACTGATTTGTATGTTAGAAGAAAAAAAAAGTGAATGGTTTATTGATAGGGGTTGTTCTTGTCACATGATTGGAGACAAGAGTAAATTTGTATCACTTGCAAATTATGATGGTGATCTTGTTAGGTTTGGTGATGACAAGGCTTCTTATATTGTTGGTAGAGGATATATTACTTTTGATGGAAATAATAATGTTGACAATGTCTATTATAAGAAGGGTTTATATCACAATCTCTGGAGTGTTGGATAGATGTCTAAGAATGGATATGATGTTGTTTTCAGGAATGAAGTATGTGAAATTTGGAATAGATTAGGAGATGTGATTGCAATTGGAAAAGGATAGGAAGGAATATGTACCAACTTGAAGGAGCTTTAGAAGGATGTTGTTTACTATCTCAGGCCGATGACAGTTGGTTTTGGCACTGGAGGATGTATCACATCAACTTTGATAATTTGGTAGGAATAAGTTCATCGCCTGCAATACGAGACTTACCTATATTATGCAAACTAGATAATGTGATTTTCAAGGTATGTCAAGAAGGAAAACAAAGAAAAGAATCATTCAAGGAAAAGGATTATTCATCTACCAGTTTACTATATTTTGACCTTTGTGGTCCTACCAGAACAAGAAATTTTCAAGGTGAGAGGTACTTTATACTATTCATTGATGATTATTCTAGGTTGACTTGGGTTGTATTTCTTAGAGATAAATCAGAGGCATTTAAGAAGTTCAATATATTCAAGTCTAGAATTGAAAATGAATGTGGTAGAAGGATTAAATGTTTGATATCTAATAAAGGATGAAAATTTACTGCTGATGTGTTTGAGAATTTACTATGTTGAAAGAAGCAAGTTTACCAAAAATTAAATAGAGAGAAGCAGTGCATAGTGTTGTATACACACTAAAAAGCTTTTTGTACCAAAAGAAATATGGCAAGAATTCATATTAATTATGGCATGGAAGAGCACCTACAGTTAATTATTTTAAAATCTTTGGAAGTAAATTTTACAATCGGAAAGATGGAGATAATCTCGTAAAATTTGACAACAGAGTTGATGAAGTCATATTTCTGAGATATTCTACTAAGAGCAAGGTGTATTGTTGTTACAAAAAAAGGCTGAACAGTATTGTGGAAAGTGAAAATATGAAGGTTGATGAGGATTTTCATAAGAATCTTGAGAGACATATTAAATATGAATCAGATATAGAGGACAGAGGATAAGAGGATAAGACAAAAGAAGAAGAAACTCAACGGGCACTGGCATCTACAATAAAGAAACTAAGGCATGTACAGAAAAATCTTTCTAAGAATCATATTATTGGAAATAAAAATAGAGTTCTTACTAGAAGTAGAGAAACACAAGATCATGCTTTGTTGTGTTTACTCTTGGAAGTTGAGCCTAAAGTTGTAGAAGCATGTAATGATCAAAATTGGGTTAAGGCAATGAAGGAAGAACTTGAACAAATAGAGAAAAATCAGACCTAGGAACTTGTGCCCAAATTGACAAATAAGAATGTGATTGGTACAAAATGGGTTTACCAAAACAATTTGGATGAGAATGGTAAGGTAATAAGGAACATGGAAAGATTAGTATGCAAGAGTTACATTCAAATTGAAGGAACTAAATTTGATAAGACTTATGCCCATGTTGCTTGGTTGGGAGCGATCTAGATATTTCTAGTGTTCATAGCATATAAGGATTTCAAGATTTATTAGATGGATGTCAAGTTAGCTTTCTTGAATGGACAACTAAAGGGAGAAGTGTACATTTAACAACCATAAGGTTTCAATTAAGAAGAAAATATAGATGTAGTATGCAGATCGAAGAAGGAACTGTATGGTTTGAAGTAGGCACTAAGAGCTTGGTATGGAAGATTAGACAATATTTCAGTGGACAAGAGTTTTAGAAAGGTTCTACAGACACTAAATTGTATTACAAGATCTATTCAGATCAGATCCTGATTATTTTTATGTATGTTGATGATATTAATTTTGGAGGTAAGGATGATTTGTGCAAGAGATTTGCAGAGGAGATGTGGAAGGAGTTTTAAATGTCCATTATTGGAGAGTTTAACATCTTTCTTAGATTGCAACTAAATCAGAATAGTGAAGGCATTTTCATTTATCAATCCAAGTATGTAAAGGGACTATTAAAGAAGTTTGGGTTGGAGAATTCCAAACTGGTATTGTAGTCCAATTGTTACCAGTTGTAAGTTGACTAAGAATGATGAGTCACAAAAAGCATATGTAAGAAAGTATAAATCAATGATTGGTGGATTGTTGTACCTGAATACTAACTGACCACATATTATGTATGCAATTTGTTTGGCAACCATATTTCAGCAAGAACTGAAATAATCACATGCTATGACACTATTTAGAGAATATTTAGATATCTCAAAGGAACATAAGAGTTTGGCTTATGGTATCCAAAAGGATCATATTTCATGTTGATATCTTATATAGATGCAGATTGGGAAATATACTTGGATAACCAAAGAAGTACTAGTGGTGGAGCTTACTTTCTCGGCTCCCAGTTAGTTTTTTGGTCAAGCAAGAAGTAGGATTTTGTATCATTATCAAACATTGAATCATAATACATTGCAGCATCCTCATGTTGTACTCAAGTATTATGGATGAAACACACTTTGAAAGATATAGGTGTTACTTTTGATGAGACAATTTTGATTATGTGTGACAATACCAGTGTTATAAATATATTAAATAATCTAGTACAGCATTCCAGAATGAACCATATATCTATTAGATATCACTTCTTAAGAGAGAAGGTGTTAGAAGGTGAAGTGAAGCTTGAGTATGTGCCTACAAAGGAGCAGATAACAGACATATTTACAAAACCTTTGAGCAAAGATACTTTTGGGTATCTCACAGGGAAGCTGGGTATTCTGCACCTTCCTAACGTTTACTAGATGCACCAGTGTGTGCATTGGTCTAGTGTTTTATATGTTTATTCTTATCTAGATCAATTCTTGGTGGATTCCTCTCAGGGGGAGAAGAGTGAGTTAGTAAGGGGGAGTTTTGGCCCTTTGTCATTGTTTTTAAAGGGGGGTCAATTTGTAGAAGTATAGAGAACCTCGATGCTAATATATTTTGAAGTTATTTTCTTTTTTATTGATGAATGTTGCCATCAATGACAAAGGGGAAGATTGTTATAATGTGAAGTTGATGCTATTCATGTTGTTGACATTAATCTTTGTCATTGATGTTAACATATCCTATACATATTCATGTTTTGATTGTATTAGTTGATGTGTACTGATATCCTTGGTGTATCAGTAGAGGTGCTCACCAAAGGGTCTACCTTAGCTATTTATCCTTATCCTTTTCAGTTGTGGTCCTATTCTTTGTGAAACATATGGTGGATCATTTATCTGGAGCATGTCCTTTCATGTTTCAGTCCCAGCAGCTACTTTGTAATGTGTTCTTCATATTTTTTAGTATTGAAGGCTTTGGAGATGGTGTAGCATGTTTTTATACATGAGGTGTATTCTACTCATTAAGGTGGTCCACATTTCACCATGAGAATGTCTTGGTGTGACCTATTTCAAATTAGTTTGGCCAGCATGGTTGATGGCATCAAGAAGTATAAGAAGATTGATTATTTCAGTTGTTTGTGTGGCATATGTGATGCTTGTATGTGAAGTGATCATGAATTTTTTATAGGAGATATGTGTTTTGGTGATCGTGCGTGTTGATGCAATCGATAGCAGCCTGATATATCATTTTTGTATTCTAGTGTGTTGGTAACAATGATCTTAATGGTGGATTCAATATATTTTCATATATTCTAGCAGTGAGCCTATTTGTATTGGCAGTTGGTTGTATTCATTTGTAAGGGTAGTTAGCTCGACTGACAATGAGCCAACCAACAACAAGCCAACCTGTAGTAAGCACAATTGGTAGTGAGCCTTTGTAAATATCACCTTAACTAATGTCACCTTAACTGGTGTTTCATTTCATTAAAATAAGCTTCTCCATGGTTTTTCCTAGTTTGGGTTTCCTCGTAAATCTTGATTTTATTTGTGTTAGTGTTTATGTGCTTTCATGTTCATATCTGTTATGAATTCTTAATGTGGTTAACAGATAGATCATAAGTTGATATTGTTATTGTTTATGAGTTTACAAACAAAGTTAAAGTTCTATAAAGTGTTTGGGAATAAATGATTCACCCCTCCTCTCAGTTATTCAGCTTGTTTAACATTAAGCCTAGTGCATTTATGATAAAATTCCATAATCAAGTATTCATTTTCTAACATCATGAATTTTAAGAATAAGGCATTCACAACACCTTGTCCAAATTTGGAGTCAATATGGTCGAACAACAATGTGGTGTGCACTCATCCGCACAAGATTTCATTTCAAAAAGAGCATATTCTATTTTGAATTGCCTTTTTTGGTTGTCCCTTCTCTTGGGCATGTTTGAAGTAGATACCACTAACATCCTAAGCAACAAAAACTCTCCATCCTCCTCATTTTACTCTCTCAGACACTTTTCTCTCTGTCTCTCTCTGATCTCTTAGCTCTTGACTCTCATTGTGCTCTCTCTAACAAAGTTTTGTCGAATCTATACTCACTCGCCCTTGCAGCTCACTCTTCTCCTTGGGGAGGCATATACATTGTGTAACATCATTTCTTCTCTCTTATCTACATATCTTTTATTTTATCAATCACTTGCAAACATTGCTTATTTGTGTCATGATCTTTGTGCAATAGGGGCTTTCCTCCATCAAGTGGGGCTCATTAACTTCTATTTATTGTCTATAAATCTATAACTTTATGCAATAAGGGGTTTCCTCCACTAAGAGGGGTTTTTATCTATTTTCATATCTTACATAATAGGGGTTTGGCTCCATTAAGTGGGGTTTGTTTTTATTACACTATCGTTTATCAATTTTATCTTGATCTTTCTATCTTGTTTTCTATGGAGGTGGAAACACCAAATTGGGGGTCTGACTATGACAATCCCCTATACACTCACAATATTATTCCCTATTTTAATGTGTGTAGGTGAAAGAAAATGCAAAGGAATTTATCTAGAATTACTCTGTTCTTTTTTTCCTTATGGACTAAAGCATTGTGTTGACATTTGAGACCGAGAGCTTGCCAGTCTCAAGGTGTGAATTCTATTATTTGTACATTTGATTCCCATAGTCATAATATTTTTAGCATTTCACAACCATTAGTTATTTCAATATTTTTATTTCAGAATCAACTTAAAGATTCTATTAATGTAGTCTAGTTTAATCAGTTTCATTATATCGCAATATAGTTTCTTTGAGCTCATAAACCCATCAATAATTTATCTTGATCACCCTATCTCACTAGAGCACTATTATAAGTGAAGTAACGTAAGGTACATTTTCTCTTTCGGTTCTTGGTATCCTAAGGTGAATCCCCTACTATATATTTTGGTGAACCCGAAGTGAATACCTTAATTTTGGATCTTTTCCTCCAAGGATTTGATGCATTTGATAAGGCAATCTCAAAAGATTATTTTAATATGTTGCACAATGCCTTGGATAAATTTTTAGGAGTGTCCCCTCATATCCCAGAATCTACTAAATGTCTTCCACATATATATTCACCTTCCTTGAACGCTAAGGAGTCCATGAATGATATTGTTGTCTCTACGGCTCCTTCAAAGTCTAAGAGATCACTCATATGTGTGACTGACACTAGCCCTTCTCCTAAGAAGGTTAAATCCATTTAAGACAAAGAATTCAGTAGTAATTCTCTAAATCTCTTTACTAAGTTCACTTGATTCAAAAATTATTCTTGAAAAAAATTTCCTCATACCTATAATAGTAGAAGAAATAAAGATAATGTTAACCAACCTAGCATAATTCTACCACCTTATCAACTATATCTTCCACAACCACCTAAACTTGTGGCTAAGAAACCAAGTGATTATGATTTTATCAAGAAAATTTGAGTTGCTCAAACTAAGATCTCACAATGGAACTTGCTTTAGATGGCCCAAGTTTACCAAGGAATGCTTCAGGAGGCTCTTCAAAACATCTTACTTCCCTCTTCCTCGAGACAATTAGATGTGAATTCAATGATGGACCATATACATGTGTGCACACCAAATATAGCATCTTATTTGCATGAAATTATGCCTCCATAAGGAATCTTAAAGACACATTGATGATCATAGTTTATGTTAATGGTGTCAGTATAACCTGTGAACCCTCATTGATGTTTTGTTTGGCACTGAATGTATGTGGTTTAGACTTATTGCCCAAGATCAAGGTGGATAAGAAAACTATGGTTGTGTCTTCATTATTTATTCATGATTTTGATCATGATGGAAAACCCACTTAAGGCATTGTAAAATTTCCATTAAAGCTTGGATCGATTGTGATACCAACCTTAGTATATGTCATGTGAGGGACTCTTCCTTATAAGTTCCTTCTATGTAGACCCTAACTTCATGTCTTGGGACTTGTTTCATCTATCTTGCACAATTTTGTGAAGTTTGTATTTGATAATAAGGTAGTTACAGTTAATATTGATCATAATGTCATACATTTATGCTGAATGACCATCATGGATCTGACCTCGATCATACCCACCTTTCAAAACTGCATCCCATTAATGTCTTATAACATGTATACATCCTCTTCTTTGGTTCCACTTAAGATGGATACCCAAGAGAAGGTTGTCCTAAAAGAAGATACTTTGGAGAAACCAAATCATCCTAAAGAGGATCCTCTCAAGTTAGATCCTCCCAAAGTAGACTCACCTAAGGAAGGGATTCCTATGTCTGCTAATTTTGAATCAACTATAAAAGCCTCTTCAATCAAGGTCAACACATGTTTGGGTGATGATTGGGGAGATTTTGATTATACTAATTCTCATATTGATGAATATAAAGTAAACCGTATCCACTTGAAAATTCCAAAGATCTCTTTTGCCATGGCTACAAAAGAATTTTATGCTTCTATAAATCTTAGTGATACCTATCATGTTTAACATATTTTCCATACCTATCCCCTAAGTTCTAAGGAACTTTAGTCAACCTATAGACTGGGGTATGAGTTCATTTTGAAGTATTTCTATGATGGTGGAAGTTGAAAACCTAATGTGAAGGGTGTTTGAGTTCCTCTAGAACTGGAGCTACGACACCATAATATTGGGCTTGGATACTATTCCACATCCCACAAGACAAAATCATGATTGTTGTTAAACCTCTCCCTCTTGAGCCTGTTCACCCTAAGTATATTGACACCAATGCAAACCCTAAGGAAATTCTTCTAGATGTATTCTCCTCCAAAGAAGATCTAGAAGAATTCTTGGGACCGTATGGCATTTTTCACCTCCCCACCACAAATTTTGATTCCCTTATTTCTTGGAAATTCATGCATATTTTGGAGAGTCTATTAGGAATGATAATGATGGTGAAACCTTGTCTTAAAATGGTGAGAATAATTCAATACCACAACTAGAAGACTATAGTACCCTCATTAAATGGGATACTACAAAATTCATTAGGGATTCTAAACATCCCTAAAGGATCATCAATATTGGAAAGTGCCTCTCTATAGAGGAATCTAAGTCACGTGTCAATATTCTACATAAATATTTTGATTTTTTCACTTGGGCATATGAATACATGCCTGTTATTGATGAGTTCATAGTGGTTCACAATATTATGGTATGTCCAAATACCAGGCCTATCTAACAAAAGATCTGAAAGATGAATCTGGTGGAAATGAGTTGAGTAACTAAGAGGGGAGGGGTGAATCAGCTACCACAAAAACAAATCCAAGTCCCTTAGATGTCTTAAACAAATTAGTCATTGTTTCTCACTTAACACAGATATTCTACTATCACTCGGTTAACATAGAAAATCTTAAGATATTAACTGTGATTATCTTTAGTAATTAATTGCAGAAAACATAAACCATAAAGCAAATGAAATGTACACAGATAACACCAAGATTTAACGTGGAAACCCGATATGGGAAAAACCACCAATTACAACTAGTCACTATTTTTCACTCTTCTGAAGTGAGCCTTGTAAGGAGCCAACCTTGTTAAAGGTTACAATAACACACTATTAGGTGTGACCCCGTTTGAGGATTTAATCACCATGTAAGGAGTGGCCTTGTGAGAGGTCTTCAAAAACTTCAATGTAGAAATGTCACCTTGTGAGAGGATTTACAAAAGACTGTTAAGTCTACTCTATTAAGAGATTTTGATCACTGCTACAATTGATAGAAAGTAACAATGGATTGACCTATTTTGATAAGCAATTGTCTTTGCTAATTCAGATCTCTATTCTGGATTAAATACTTGATCCTCACTGATCAGATATTTTGTTGCAGCTCTCTATATTCTGTCCTCAATCAGAATCCCATCTAATTTTGCCTTCACTCCTCATATCATAAACACATATTGTCTCAATATACAATCCAAACTTGACCTTATATATATGATAAGCCTTGTCAAGTCAGCCTTAATATCCTTCCAATTAAATAATAAAAATCATGTCTGTCAGCTGCATATAACCAATTTTCCATAAAATATAAACTATTGTTAGTCTGCTGACACTACTGTTTAACTCGGTCAATACTGAAATCCTTCAATGTTTGACCAACACTGTAATGCCTGTATGTGTTAATTTTGGCCTTGTTAATCAACCACACACTTCAACATAGTCCTTCTTCACCAGGTACAAACAAGACTGAATATGAGTTATTCATCCTGCCTGCCTGCGTGATTCGACCTGTTGCCTTCTATCTAGATGGGGTTTTTGAAATTGCTCTCAGGACGAGAGTCTCACAACCATGGACCAATCTAAGAATGAAGAATTTATCGTGATAAATGCAATACAATGCAAGATTATACTAAGAATTGAAATATGAAAGATTAAGCTAAGACATGATGTCAATGCAATTTAGTCTAGAAATTGAAACTATCTTATTTGCAAAATGAAGTTAATCTATATGATATTACGAAAATGAGACAAAAATTCAGTATTCTAACAATGCAAAAGTGAGTAAAGTTTTTCAGGGGGTTTGAATGAAGAA
>MU226532.1:1098703-1112813 GCA_018584345.1 Thuja plicata
TTAGGATTTGATTAGATTGATTGGAAAAGATTCAATGATGTAATCATCCTGCCCCCTCGGGAGCAAAATCGAAAGATGACACGTCATAATGATGATAGAGAGCGAAAAATCACAGATAGAAAGAACTCAGAACAAATTACGGAAGAATTCAGAAGATGCAGAATCAATTTCAAGTGATTTCAAGGTCGGGTTGACCAAGTTTGACTGGGGTTGACTAGAGTTGACCAGAGTTGATTGAAGTTGACTTTTGAAGAAAAAGTCAAAGAATTCAGAAAATGATGATATGATAAGGTTCCGACGAGAAAGTGATGTCAGAAGGGTGACTGCACAAGCGTTCGATCGCGTTGGTCCCAAAAATTTTAAAATGTGATTTTGAGCTGTATAGAAGTGTCAGATTTTGATTTGGATCACGAAAATGGATTCAGGATGATCAAATTAGGTAGTGGTGCAATTTTTGCGCAAAACGGAGCACTTTGAAAAATTAGGTCAAACCCTATATAAGGACAAAAGGGTCATTTTCAAATCATTTCAACCCTTTGACTTTGGTGATTTGAGAGCTCTGAGTAGAAGACAAAATGGTGGTCCCCTATAGCAGCCATCAATTTGAGCGATCCAGGAGACACAGCCGGCCCGCAGCGTACGGACCACCTGTAAGTAGTTGATAAACCTCTCCGTAATTCAAATTTCAAGCATTTGGGTCAAATTTTAGCATGTTTTGCATGTTTTTAGATAGGGAGTCACGGGTTGTCGTGCAAAGAAGTAGTTTCTTCGCGCGCCCCGTAGGGAAAGCTCGCGCAAAGAAACTACATTTTTACGCCGCTCAAAATGAAGTTTCGCGCACAGCTGAACCCAATTTCGCGTGAAAAACACTTGTAACAGGCGTTTTGTCGCACAATCTCAAATAAAACATTGCGCGAAACTAAAAAGGTCAGGCGATAAAAAGTACTTTGTCGCGCGAAAGAGGAATGTTTCTGCGCGCGAAATATTACCCTATCGTATGTGAAAAGGTCTGTGTTGCGTCTGAAAGTGATTGTGTCAGCGTCATTAATGTCTGTAGGATGTCTTGAATGCTTTATTAGCACATTATTCTTTGATTATTGGCGAGTACTAATAGTGCTTTGTTGTTCATATGTCTTGCAGGTTTTTTTTCCAGATATAGCATTCAGATCGCATCATCCAGCGATCAGCGGATTGATAACTCAACTGACTGATGCTGAGGCCACACACATAGCGACATTGGGTTTGAGCACGCTATGTGATATAGCCGAGATCTGGGTAAATCACGGTTTATTGTGTGCATTGGTTGAGCATTTCCATTCAAAAATGAACACATTTTACCTACCGCAGGGGGAGATGACTGTCACTCCCGAGGACATATACAGGATTCTGAGGATACCATTCGTTGGTACTAGAGTGGAGTACGAGACACGGCCCAAGGTGGGCACAGCAACATTGAGAGAGATCTTCCAGGATGATCTCGTGATGGGTAGGGCTATCCCATGGGAGGAGCTGATTGGGTCATATGGTAGGACCCACAGATTACGAGTAGTGTTAGCATGCTTTCTAGGATGCTATTTGATGCCAAACCGTGGACAGCACGGTCTAGAGTGCGGTTGGGGCAGGATGCTACAGCTGATGGTAGATCGGCCACGACATTATGGATGGGGCCAGTGTATGCTGGCACACATGTATCATGAGATGCATGAGATCGTCTATAGAGAGGCGAAGAGTATGGCTGCCAAAGTATTCACACTACAGATATGGGCGTGGGAGCATCTTCCCGTTACTAGACCCATATGCAAGGATATGAGGCAGCCCTTGGAGCCTTATATATGCAGGTACAGAGGTATGGTTACCCAGCCCGCGCTGGGTAAGACTAATCAGTGGCGAGCTCAGCTCGACGACCTACCGGCAGTGGTATGGAGGCCGTGGAGGCTCACAGAGGCCTGGGATGATGCAGCAAAGCAGTTGAGCCACATGTTCTGCCCCCATGCATTGATAGGACGCACGATTACAGTGAAGGAGAGATTCCCTCTGAGGCGGGTATGGTGACAGTTTGGTCATCCACAGGACATTGCCTAGGATTACATGGTTTACTCTAGATTTTCAGATGAGGTGAGGAGAGGCTGGGGTTCGACACTAAATCAGGGTCAGACTATGATAGAGGTCTGCATTTGACACTCAAGTCGAGTAGAGTCAGTGAAAACTCAGAATTGCCTAGTACAATAGGACTTTGGTGATTTAGAAGAATAACAAATGCAACAAAATTAGTTAGAGTTGCAAGATGCCAATTTTGGGGTGTTACAATGCCCGAGTAAACTTGGTTAGAACTGAAAATCACTTTGGTCCTCTTCAATGCCTGAGAGTGTTTGGCATGAGTTGAATGTGCTTGGATAGGATTAGACATTTGTGTAAACATCACTATACTTGTGTAAACATCAATGACAATACACATTTGAATAATTTTCATCAACAGAATCCTAGGGTCACTTTGTTAGGCAAGACCACGATGGAGAAGTTTTTGGAAGAAGGATTTATTCATCCCATGGACTACATCTTGGATATCAAATATATATTTCCTATTAGTAAACCTGATGTGTGTATTAATATATATGTATCAAATGTTTTTTACCTAAATAAGGCTTATTTCATAATGGTTTTCCACTTCCCAATTGATATGATTGTTGATTCAATAGAAAGAAATGCATTATTGACCTTTATGGATGGATTCTTGGGTTACAATCAAATTCATGTTAATCTAGAAGATTAGTACAACTGCATTTACTACCCCTTGGAGAAAATTCTTTTGTGTTCATGTCTTTTGAGTTGAATAATGTTGGTGCAACCTACCAACATGTGATTATATTCATCTCTTTTGATTTTATTCATAAAATTTTGGGAGATTATGTGTATGAAATCTTGGAAACATTAGTTCTCTATCAAGATCATCATGTCAACAACTTTTGGCTCATCTTCGAACAACTTCATCTCTAAAAGATGACTAAATCCCCTTAATTGTGTCTTCAACATATATGTCAGAAAACTCTTAGGGTTCATTGTATCTTAACATGGAATCAAAATTGATACAAATAATATTGATGTGATAGTTAAGATGCATCCACCTAAGAAAATCTCTCATCTTCATAGTTTTCAAGAAAAGATCCAGGCCATATGAAGATTTTTTTGAGTTGGCAAATCGAACCTTTCCATTCATGTGATTATTAAAAAATGATGTGCATTTCAAATGGGACGGTGAATGCTAGGAATATTTTGATTCTATCAAGAACTATCTAGCTAATCTTCCCATATTGATGTCAACTATGGAATATAGACCCTTTTTGCTCTATGTTTCAATTTTACCAAATTCTTTAGCAGCCTTATTGCCTTTGTAGGATGATGATGGAAAAGAGAGAGTTGTCTATTACATTAGCCACATTCTTATTGATTATGAAACTTAATACTCTGCAATATAGAAGAAATCCCTTTCTCTCATGTTCACAACATGGAAGTCGAGGTACTATCTCCTACATGCAAAAACTTGAGTCCTCACTAAGAATGGTCTGCTTAAGAACTTGTTTTCTAGACCTCATCTCTTTGGGAGATTGGAAAGTGGGTAATGCTACTCTCTAAATTCAATCTCAAGTTTTTAACTTAGAATATCATCAAGGGTCAAGTTATCACTGATCAATTAGTGGAAGCCCCTTCCCCTAAAACATTTCCTATACTTGATTTTTTTTCTTGATAAGAATTTGTTCACAATAAATTGTGGTCCTATTTGGGATATGTATTTTCTATGGATCAAGGTGTCAAATTGGGTTTTGAGTGTGTTGTATCTTAGTTTCACCCAAAGGTAAGTTCTTTCCTCTTTCCTTTCACCTCAAGTTCCACTGTACTAATAAAGATGTTGATTACGAAGCCCTTATTATTGGCTTGCATGTTGTGATAGCTTCCAAAGTTACAGATGTTCGCATTCATAAACATTTTGAGCTAATTAAGGATCAAATCACAATAAAATATTGTGCTAAAAATAATCAAATCTATCCCAATACCAAGAGTTGTCTTTGGCCCTTCTTAGAAAATTCTCACACTATACCATTGATAGTATTCCTAGGAGAAAGAAGTGTCATGAAAAGGAAATGGAAAGCATAGCTTCCCATGTACGTCATTATGATCATATGAATGAGTATGACTTTGTGCTCCATGTCCTACACTCTCCTACAGTATCAAATAAACCAAGCCTTAAGAATCTTATGTGTGGTCACATAGCATGGGAGAATGGTTTACTAATATCTACACTTATCTTAAATATAGAAGCTTTCATGATGATACAAGTAAAAGTACTCATTTCCTAACCCAAAAGATCTTAGTCGAACACCTCATCATATCTAATGTGCTTTATTACAGATCCTATAATGGTCTTTTTGACCATGATGTTTACACAATAAATGGCAAGGATATGCAAATTGAGATCTCTCGCTTGAAAGAGTGGGATTACTCACTCCCAAGATTTTGGATGGTTGGATCACAGTTGTGTTGGATAGGTCTTAGAAGATAATGTGAAACATCACAAGGTAGGCCTTTTCTAGTTTGATAGAAGATAGCTAGGAACGATTTTTTGGAGACTTTACTTGTTATCTATGACTATTTTTTTATTTTTTGGAACATAAAATACCTGCAATAATAATCATTAATGAAAAATATTAATTCTAATCTAAACCAATAGTGAACTAACTTCGTATTTTAAATAAAATTTAAAAGATAATGGGTTGCAAGTGATTTCGCAGAAAGTAAATGATTAAATAGAAGCAAAGGACGTCAACCACTTGGAAATTTAAACTTGTATATAGAAGGTTAGATCTAATCAAATAACCATGATAACATAAATTAGGAATCTAGAACTCGTAATATCATGATGCAATCATCAAAGGAAATAATAATCTAGAATTTCTCAAAGTTCATATGAATTACAAAGACATATCATCCATGTGCATGAGAAAGCCAAACTTATCCTTCAAAAAATGAAATGATTTCATCCAACTAGATTGTCCATCAGAACAAGTGAACTTCTAAGAGCTAACACTAACTTAACAAATGGAAATGTAAAATATCATGAACACACATTTGGCTTTTAAACTTGACATTTTCATTCAAATTCATAAAGTCAGCAGTTATACATGCTAATTTTGTGATACCAAAATGTTTAATCTATTCAAACGAAAAGGTCCTAGCCCTTATTAAATAAATAATAGAAATTTCAAACTCAAAACTAGCAAACCCATAAGTACGGTTTTGGGGATTTTTTCATGGGCGTAACAAAATTAAAATAGCAAATAAACTACCTAAAATCACTACTAAACTATTACATAGTGGTTTTCCAATGAGTTAAATGATTTTATAACTCAAAAAGGCTCTTATTCAACCCAAAATCATGCCCTAAAATTATGGAATAAACTCCAATTCAAGTTGCACCTCATCCACTTCCCCAAATCCATTTTTCATGCATTCTCTTGAGCGCTAACTATCATTTGCATGACCATGGAGATGACTAGAGAAAAGAATATAAGCATCTATAAGAAGATTCCATGTCCAAAAACTACCACAACAACAAAAACATGGCTACTCTTTACTCCTACATTTTTATTTTTTGAGAACTAAAATTTCCAAAATATGTTTATAAATTATTCCTCATAACATTAAATGTTGGCCACAAGGTCCATGAAAGCCTCTGTAAATACCTTAACTATTTCAACAACATCATTTATATTTGGAGTTTTAGTGAACTCCGAATGAGCCTATTGATTCTTTCTAAAAGTTTTCAATTTGTTTAGAACATGCTCGAATTGAGATAATTCCATTGGCATATTTTCCAGCTCTTTCTTTATTCTTGTCATCCAAACAAATAATTCCTTTGTGTTGGCAGTCTGCAAAAGATTCTTGAACTCCTAGACAATGTCATGTATACTTATCATCTCCATGCACTCTTCATTCTGCCAAAATGCACACAAGAGGGCTGCTACAAAGTCCCCACCTCTCTTCATCAATGTACTTACAAAATCTCCCCTTGACAAAATGGATTTCTACTTCTTCTTCAACTCTTGATGGTCATCTTTATTGATCTGGACCACGATGTAGCGAAGTTGATAGACTCTGGTTCCAAAATTTTTGTTGTCAGAAATTTATCTACACTTGTATTTTTTATTATTTTGGGAGGAAATCCTCCTATAGTGGCACTACCTTGTCAATACATGTATCTTGATCATTCATCAGTATTTTATCAAAAATAGTTAGTTCTTTGGTCATTTATTGGAAATATGCTAATACTAATTTGATCACAACCTCCCCAACTTTTTCAATTTGTGCCCTCCCATCAAAATATTATTTCACAGAAGGGTCAACTTGGGGTGCTTTTTTGTGCATTAATAGAATCCTGAATGATAGTTGGTGGGTCATTTGGCCATCAATTGTATAATAATGGATCTCAATTCTTCATTCTCTATTTCTAGATCCTTATCTTTGTCCAACCTTCTAAAATTTCATGTGATTTATAAACTCATTAAATATTTTTCTCCCTCACGGGTTGGTACCCTCATGTCTAATTCTTCTATAATCAAAATGGCTAAAGGTTTTTCTATAAATCCCAGGAGGTCTGTTCTAAAAAATGAGGTGGGAACATTGGATTTCTAATCAATGAGTTAAGAAATATATGTGAATTTGCAGAGGTTTTAATTTCTTAGAACAAGACTCTATGGCTTGTCAGCCAGAGGTGTATACTGTGACATTTGTATTCTTCAAAATACTCTCCATCCTTGGCATGTTTTATCTCAAAAAAATATGGGGATTCTGCCTATGTTTCCTTTCTCTTTTTGTTAATCAAGGTGTTTTGTGCTAATTCTTCACCAGTCTAATTGAGTTTTACTTATATTGGTATAATAGTTTCCTATTTTTCTAGGTGTTTTCATGATCATGAATGAGGCTTTCTCCACATAGTGCATCTAAAATAGAAGATGAATTCTACGATTCATAGCCTAGTCCTCAATAAGGTCTTTCTTAGCAATTGTGGTTCCTTCACTAGAACCTTGTAGGAACTATTTTTGTCCAGAATCAAGATCTCATTTTTGGTATCTCTTGTCCCTTTTCTTTCATAAATAGTTTTTTTGCACCGTTTTTGTGGGTGTAGGAGCTTGCACACTCTTTAGGAGTTTTGTGTCTTTATTCATACCCTTGCAAGTACTTCCTGTCGTTGGGATATGAACATTTTTTCCCTATGTCTTGTGTCTTTTCCATATTGTTCTCTTGACAAACAATGAAGGGTCTGTGGTGCACTGTGTTTGTGGGAATAAAGATATGAACCTATGACCAGGAAGGGTTGAACCCTTGTAGATGTCATCCTACATATTCTTAACCCCATCCAATTATCTTTGATCTGGAGAATCACCTCCCTTAGCTTATTAGGTTGTTTGTAAAAGCTTTTCCCCATCCTTTTTCCCCAAACACCACTCATGAAGAGTTAACTTATAAAATCTCATAGGTTGTTTCACAAGGCGCATCCTGTCCCACACCTGTGAAGCTTCCCGACTGCCCTTATTTCGGTGTGAGCCTCTTAGGGATCAACAACAATCATATCACAAGTTTAAAGAAATTAGAATATGTAAGTTGTCTTTAGATAATTCTTTAAGGTCCCCTTCGACTGCTCTACTTAAAGATCCTTCATCGTCAATGGATATGGAAATAACTCTTCCTACTCCACATCCTAAATGAGGACTACTTCCTACTCCTAAAATTCCTACCATAAACATTGTGGTTCTACCTCTCAAATACTATGAAGAACAAAGAGAGAAACACCTAGTATCTTTCATCTCTCAACCTTTAATGGTTCCTTCCATTCCTTCTTTTATTTCAAAAGAAAAGGAAGAAAATGAATCAAAGTTGAGTGGCGCCCAATCTTCTTCTCAAGATTTCAGTCATAACCAAAAAAATCTTAATGTGAGAGAATGCAAAGGAAGATGTCGTGCCAAGGCTCATGAGAATGCTTCTAAAATTGATTCCACTCCTAAGTAGTTAAATGGTGGTTTGATCTCATTTTCTTAGCCTTCAGCCAATCCTAAACAGGAGCTATATTTGGGCTCGTTAAAGGTTAAAGTTGGTGATGCAGAGTGATTTTCTTATTCTCCTCCTTGCATTAGATCTCTTATTTCAATTAATTTCATTGATGATTCTACACAAAATAATGAAATTACTCATTATCTTGGTAATATGTATGAAGTTTTTGAAATTAATCATAAATTATCTTCACTCTTTTCAAAATCTTTAACTCTAGGTCCTAGTGACACACACAATGATTTATCACTAATGCATGATCCTTGTTTGGCATTAGAGATTGATCCACCTACCACACTAGGTGTGGATCCTTTCACATTTTCTTCACCATCTTAAAATTATCAACATGCTTCATGAGGTTGAGTATAAATAGAAGCCTTGCCCCTTCATTTGAACATATATCATCAAGCAATTCATTTATCATCAAGAAAGTTCCAATTCAACAAGCAATCAGGCATCTTCAAGGTAGTGAAGGATAGGTCAAGTATTCAAGTATTCAACTTGGCATCCAAGTTCAATTTTATGTGTTTCCTCCATTGGTGAAGACATGCATGAAATTCTAACGTAGCATGAAGCTTAAAAGAAAGAAGATCATAGAAAAGGTAGAAGTTGTCAATTCAGCATTTCCTTAACTTTTTCAGCCTCTACCTAATCAAAGGCACTTTATCTTTCTACCTGAGGTTTGATTAGGAAATCCCCTACACATCCCATCACATTTTCTCTCTTGTCCATGTGTAGATTTTAGCTTCGACAAAAAAGGAATGCTAATTAATGAAGAGTGGACAAAGATGAACATATCCAGACTTTGAAGAGGCAAATAGCCATGGTCATTGTCAACTCAGTCAAGTGGTTGACACTTATTTGCCCAAATTTCAAGAGAATGATCTATATTACATCCTGATCTGAAATCAGTTCACAAAATTTACATCAGACACATTCAAGTTAGTTGAGCCTATTGATATATACTACCAATTTTAGGCTCAAATTGTAGATGCAAGTTCTTTTCTAAATCATATTTCCAAATCTATCTTCATAATTTGCATTAATCTTCAAAATTTTACTGTGCATGTTTATTTTTGTAAATTTTTGAGCATTCTTCCTAGTTATTGCATCATTTATTGACCAGACATTGGTCTAAGTTTCTACCAATATTGGTCGAATGATCCACACATTGCTTCGTCGCTATTTTTCTAGTCAAACTTTGGACACATGATGGATAAGGTCGAATGTTCTACGCCAATATTGGTCAAAAATGGCAATTGAAATTGGACATGAAAGGGTGTGAAACAGCAAAATTTCTAAGAAAATTAGGCCTTTTTCACAATTTCACAGTAAACATTTCATGAGGCTGCGAAAGAGCAAAATTTTGCTATATCGCTAAGGCAGAAATCAAAGGGTGTGAAATAGCGAGATTTTTCTATATCGCTAAGGCAGAAATCAAAGGGTGTGAAATAGTGAAATATTTCTATATCGCTAAGGTAGAAAACAAAGGGTGCGAAACAGTGAAATTTCACCATTTCGCGGAGACAAAATATGAAGGTAGTGAAACAGCGAAATTCTGCCATTTTGCGGGGGAAGTAAATCAAGGTTGCGAGATAGCAAATTTTTGCTATTTCACAAGAACACATTTCAAGGCTGGCAAAATGGAAAAAAATGAAAATATTTAATGCATGTTTGAAATCTTTAATGATGATATGACATATATTGAAGGCAGATTGCTAGAGATGTCACAATGAGAAATATCAAAAATAATATGCATTTAATAAGGCAAGTTATAAAATATTGTGAAGGATTTTCAAATACATTTGCACTCTCAAGATGAAGAAGCTGGATGAGCAAGAGCGACGAGGAGAATTGTGAACCTACCATTAACACACCAGTAAGTTTAAAATCTTTTCTCAAGACTTTGTATCTTACTGCACTGCTAGTTTTATAAAGATAAATATGCCTAAGAGGAAGGAAACTAGTATTAAGAAAGAGGCCTCAGAGAAGGCAAAGATTGTGAAAGAAAGAGGACCGCAGTCCACCCTCCTTACTGTATTGCTAGTGTTAGCAGACTCAGGGGCTAAAAATGTGTTCATGGATGAGTGGAGTGCATGCAGAGATCCCACATTCCCAGTACATGGCAGGTCATTATTCTGGTTCTTCTATTCAAATAGAAATGAGAAGGATCCAAGGTCAAACCCATGGAGACTTGGCCAAGGTGATAGTTCCCAATGTCTTTGTAGACATTGAGTTGTTGAATTTCCTAGCTGAGAATTACAAGCCTGAGATCAAAATGATCCGAAAAATGGATGGATTCCTACTCTTGAGCATTACGAGGGGATATACAGAGGAATGCTTTGGATTGATAAATCAAGCCCTAACCAAAATTGATAGGGACTAGTTTGCTATTGATTTTGAGTGACATGTGAAGTCAGCTGGTTTTAGGGAAATCTCCTACTTTACCAAACGAGGAGCAAATAATAGGATAATGACAGTGGATAGCAAGGGGCCACACCCAACTAGCAACTTCATGAGTTTCTTCCAAAATACATATTTTTCTTGGGCATAGCTCTGTGGCGAGAATACCAAACCTAAAATCCCATTGGATTTTATGTTTATGTCTATGAGAATTCAGAACCCCAACTGCTACATGGAGTTTGATTTTGCAGCTGAAATTGAGAAGACCTTGCATCAACATCTAGTAAACTGGAAGACTACAAAGTCTTTCAAAATTTATTCTTTATTGCTACATTTGATTCTCTTCCAAAATGTTGTTGGAGATTTGATTCTGAACAGTTGATTGATTGTATGTTTGTCATTGATGACAACATATAATACATAGCATCACTTCTGTATGTAATTATCCATATCATGACATGAAGACTTGCGTGGATAGATACATGTTGTTGACATGTTTATTATGCTATGTTCATACATGCAGACCCAGATATGATGTTTCAATAAAGATATGTAATTCTGTTATTGACGGTTACAGTTCTGGAGGAATAACGTTTTAAGGCTGACATATGTAACGTGTTTATTGAGTTGTGCCTATCTTCAAGATATGCGTGTGTATATTCATGTTTAGTTATGAGTTGTTGATATTAATCTAAAGGCACCAAACATATTTCAAGAAGATTGCAAAGTTATGATTAAATTGGTGAAGCCGACTTAGTGAAGCGACGCGTCTATTTAGTTAGTACTTGCACAGTTGTAATTATGCTTGCGTGCTTAGTAGAGCCGACAAGGATGTTATGAAGAGTCTTCTAACAGGTCCCATGATCTCATACTTGGTGTATGTACTTATAGAAGGTCATTTGTGATAAGAAGAGTTGCGAAAGCCAAAGATAAGAAAAGCAGATCAAAGTGTTTAAGTAGCAGAGCTATATTTATCATATGTTGATAATATAGATATTGAAGTTGAAGCTTTCAGACTATAGATAAGATTGTTGTAGTGCTTTACAAGAGGTTAAAGCATCAGCGCACAAAAGGAACTGATCAGACAAGCAGTGTCACAACAGTAGTTCATCTTGTTGATACAGTGTGTATCAAATATCTAGAAGGTTGTAGCCTTCACCACTTGGACAGTGAGTCCTTGGACAGTGATTCCACCATCCCTAACAGGGTTATTGTAAAAGACTCCTAACAGGGTCTGACCCTTAACTAGGTCACTATACTACTGCATTGTAATGAACAACTCCTAATAGGGTTGGAAGATCTTTTAACAAGGATCACTATAAACAGTATAGTTCTTTGTGGGTACTAATTCCCACTGGGGTTTTTACCATTTGGTTTCCCCATAACCAAATTGATGTGTTGTGTAATGTGTTATCAGAATGTGCATTTACTTTGTATCAATCTGGATTAATAAGAATAAGATAAAGATTTAAAATAGCTGATAACTTATTCACCCCCCCTCTCAGTTATCCCTAAAGTATTCTAACAAATGTTGTTGAGTTCAAAGAATCTTTAAAATTACCCACACAAGATGATTAGGGAAATAGGTTTCTAGTACAGCTATGGTACAGGTCTTGGGACAAGCACAGCAGAGATTGTAGTTTTAACATTTTTTAGGATGTTTTTGTACTGTGGGTTTTCAGAATGATGAGATACAAAAAGGAAAGAGTGCCACAAAACATCAAATGCATGCTCAGAACTAAGAATTTCATTCCTGACAGAGGATATGCCCATAATTTTGGTGATTGGATATGTTTCGCTAAGTATACTGTGATTAGAATTTATGGTTGCAGACAGCAACCCCATCTTTTACCTACTCATGTTTCTGAAAGAGTAGGATTCTTTGAATTTATGTGGAAAATGTTATGGTTGGAGAAGGAAATCATAGCTCCAAGGAAAAAGGTTACTTACATGCCACATAGTGTGAAATTTGTAGGACTTACCATTGGATCTAACATGCTATCAGAAGTTCAACAGTATATTAATACTCATTTCAAACTAGAGTGTTCCAAGAGCGGAGATTATGACCCCGAAGAACACATCCACTCCATTGTGGCCAAATTCAAACATCAATTAAAGATTAATGAGGATGTGATCAGAAATTGTGATGATGTAGCAACTATCATACAAAAGTTGAAGAAATGGGGAATCATTTTGAAAATGGAAACAGAGAGGATTGTTGTAGGGCAGTCTAGATTTTATGATGATGAAGAACTAGAAGTTTTGAGAATTAAAAAGTGTATTCTAAATTTTGAGGAATTATATAGAGGTAGCCAGCAGTGAAAAGAACATCATAAATCTCTTGAGGAAGTTCCTAAGGAGGCTTCAAAAGAGGTGCAGCGGGAAGCTACTAAGGAGGTGGAAAAGGCACAACCTCCTCCTAGAAAAAGAAGAAAGTTTATATTAGATGATTCACCTACTGATTCACCACCAAATGTACAGCGGGAAGTTTTTGTCTCTCCCCTTGTGGGATATAATGACTCTGATGAGGAAGATAACCCAATTGAAGTGGCAACTATTCTTAGAACTTTAAGAGGAGACAGTAAAGCAGGCCCTTCTTCTCCACCTCCCATTTATCAAGAAGATGTGCATGGATACCAAGCACAAACAGTAGAGAAAGACACTATTACAGACATGAGTGATGAGAGAGAAGCTATTTCTCTTAGGTTTCTACAAGGAAATGAGTTTACTAAAACTCAAGAATTTAAATATTTCTGGATACAGTACAAAATGAGGGATTTTGAAGAAAGGACAAAGGCTAGGCTGGAAGGCGTTGATGAGTCTCAACATGAGGCCATCATTCAACAAATGATTGAAGATCTACATTTAGATGAGATCACATGCACTGTAGAAGAGGCCAGGGACATTGTGAAAAATAGTCAAATGTTGATTGTGCTAGGTCTGTCACTGAGAGAATTGCTCTTGTTGGATCAGGTCAGGAAGCAGGATGACCCTACATTTTTTGTAGAATTTGATTCTTTGGAAAAGATTGAAGGATCTGGATTTGATCCTAAAACTAAGACTTTGGCAACTTGGGTCAGTTTCAAAGGGGATAGCAAGCCCAAGCTTATTGATATGACCAAAGGGTCAGATGGAATGGATATTGTCCACATAGTGGACAATACAAACCCTTTGGCCTCTACTTTTGAATTGGTTCACAGAGCCATATTCAATAGGGCTCAAGTCAAGCATCTATAGGATAGGTTGGAGGAATCCTTACAGAGGGAGATGGAGCAAAGCAAAGTCATAAATGAGATGTTCTTGAAGATGGCCCTGATGGAGAGTGACATTCTCCAATTGAAGACACTGAGGGGAGCTACATCCCTAATAATTCCCAAGGTCGCTCCACGGGTGGTTATTCAGCCAGAGAGCAGACAGGTAGAGGAGCCCAAAGATCTGCATGAGCAGTGTGCTTTTAGAAATTTAGAAGAGATTATTTCATTTAGAATAAAGAACATTATAAATAAGTGTGATGAGGTATATACATGTTGCAATAGTCTAGTTCATATGGTTGAAACTTTTAAAAAGAATCATCCAGTATTGAAAGAGCTTTAGAGGAAGTGGAGACTAT